>JADRCD010207813.1:0-43461 GCA_019843815.1 Montemys delectorum | reverse complement strand
GAGAGAGAGAGAGAGAGAGAGAGAGAGAGAGAGAGAGAGAGAGAGAGTCCAAGTTGGAGGTCTCCATCAATTCCCTTCCTTTGGAGCTGAGAAACTCCAAGAAAGAGTAGAAGGAAATATTTGGGCAGTAAAAGGGGATGAAGGATACAGGAGAACATGGACCACTGAATCAACTAAGCAGGGCTCACATAGGCTCACAGAAAGTGAAGCAGCAAGCATGGAGCCTGCAAGTTTGCACCAGGTCTACTATACATATAGTATGGCTGTTAGAATGGTGCTTTTCTGAGACTCCTAGCAGTGGGAGCAGGTGTATCTCTGACTCCCTTGCCTGATCTTCAGATTCTTTTCCTCCTGTTGGGTTGGCTTGTCAAGTCTCAGTATGAGGGATTTTTGCCTTGTGTAACTGTATGTGTTTTGCATTGTTTTGTTGTTGTTATTGTTGTTGTCTTGTGGAAGTCTGCTCTTTGCTGAAGATAGAATTGAAGAAGAGCAGATTTGGGGGAATCTGAGGATCTGGGAGGAGTGAAGGGAGGGGAAACTGTGGTCATGATGTACTGTGTAAGAGACATATCTATTGTCAATATGGGGTTGGGTGTGGGAGGCTGACATCCATAGAGGGGCTTCCCCTTCTAAGGGAAATATGGGAGGAGGACTTAGTTGAGGAGGTACTGGGAGGAGAGGAAGCACTGATATCGAGTTATAACGTGAGTAAATAAAGTTAATCAAAAACAATCTTTAATTGTATATCCTCAGAGCAACATTTTGGAGCCTTCCTTTGACCCCCTAGGTTACCTTGTGTATGTGATCTCCCAGCACTTCATTTGGAGTTGGAACTGGATTCACAACCCCGGTGCTGAAAAATCAGGCAGCTTCAGAAGACAACCCAGATTCAATCTCGCCCAAAAGGCTTACCAAAAGTCCTGAGCTGGTTGAAAATGTCTAAATCCTTTTAGATACAGACAATAAGCCATGCCTTGGTCAATGTGCCTAATAATAAGTCATTCCTTCAAGTTGTGCGTTAGCTACAGCATGACTTTAAATCCTGAAGATTTGTTCTTCATCGTTTCCAGGACTAGCCCTAGGCAAGACTGAAAAACATGCTGTTTATACTTGACAGACTTCCTCTCTTTCCATAATGAATGTGACGGGGCATTTTCCTCACCAGCTACTACCCCAGTGACCTACTGACCTGAACATCAGCCCTACCCATCCTTTAGGGAGAATGCTAAGTTGTTGCTCATGTCTCATTATGGAAATACACCAGCTTGTTTTACAGTCCCTGGGGACCACAAGTTAGGTGGCTGTGACTGGATAATAATCTCTTGAAAGAAAGTAACCCTGAGGTATGATATCCAATAATATTTTAATGTGATTTCATAGCCAGGATATTAGCATTTCCATGGAGGCTGGAGAAATCAAGCTGCACATTACAGCATTTCTCCCACAGGGAACACAGAATTCTGTGTGTGGCATACCTGTGGCTCAGAATTAGTACTGACTGGAAGAAATATTGAATTTCAAAATAGCTGTGCTTAAATATTGGTATAGTAGGGTGCCATATTTTTACCTCCTTCTTTTTCATTTAAAGGGCATATCATGAGCTGTTTTGCTCACATCAAATACAGAAGATATTGAATAACATGCACTTGTTCCCCAACATTAGCTAGTCTTTACAGTTCACCATATCTGCTTTAAAATGCATGCTGAATAAAACATAACATAAAGGACAAATTGTAAATCCCTTTGAAACCTACTTTTGGCTTACTGCATCATTAAAAACAATAGCTTATTATTACTTAGTAAACTATATCACTTAAATATATGTGCTCAAAACCATAAAAATTATTTTGGAAAATTTCCAATGTCATACAAGTCATATCACACTACAGATATTTTTAAATCACATCATATACTTTATAAATCACATCAGATTATACTGTGCTATATATGCCCATCTTTTTAAAAGCAGTTTATGTTATTTTAAGCCAATGTACAATAATTTAGGAGATACGTGTAATAATTTATATGCTATAAAATACATATGATGATATATTCAAGGTCATCGATAACCTAGTAGTTTTCATAAGTCCATATGATATAGTTTATATGTGACTCATTTTAGTCTATTTGTATATTTCCTCGCGAATTCTATTGTTTTGTCCATTGTGAGCAATACTGTAAAAATATGAAGTTATGTACATATGTCTTTGAGGATGTATGTGAAGATTTCTATGACATCTGTTTCTGAAAGTGAAATCACAGGGTCAAAGAGAGGAATCCCTGCAGCATACTAAACCACTCCAAATTACTCACCACTCCAGCTTGTACTCCTGGCACCTAAGACTAGTAGGTTGGTTTTTGTTGTTGTTGTTCTTGTTTTGTGTTTTATTTTAGTAAGATCATAGTCTTTTAAATGCATCTTTCTCTCATAACATAAAAATATGTTCATTTAGAAAGTATACATTTAGATTGCATGAATTACTTGTTTATATCATATTCAAGCCTGGTAGAGTAATGCACATCTTTAATCCCAGCACTTAGGAAAGCAGAAGAATGTGGATCTCTATGATTTTTAGGCCAGTTTAGTCAATTGCAGGCTAGTCAAGAAAACCCTGCTCCAAAGTAAACCAAAAGTAAAAATGAATTTATATGGTACCCTTAAGTAAAACAAATTTACTTTTGATGTAGGTGGTCAGAGGAGAGATTTATTGGGCTAGAAGCTTTCCAAAGTATTGTGGATGTAAACAGAGCTGCTCCTCATGTGTCTACTTCAAATAATAATTCTCATTGTCCCAATCATTGTTTATTGTGGTCAACAAAACATAATCAAATATATCAACACCAGTGCCAGTGTCTCTAGGTTCTAATAATTACTGCTCCCTGTTATATGTAGATTGTGACAAGAAATTTGACACCTCAGCAGCTCAGCATACTCCCCTGAAAACAAGACAGCAATAATAATTGCAACCCTTGAACTGCAATCCTGTCAGGCTGTCAGAAGTAGATGATACTGATGGATGAGACCTGTGCTGGAAGATGCCTGACAAACAGAGATCATTATACTCAGTACTGAGCATCACAATCACACATCCAAAAAAACAGTATGAGTGCCCCGTCCTAAATGTTACTAGGATTTCATTTTAACCTCTCTGGTAAAGATTCCATGGTCTTGTGATCTCTGACGAATGACTCGGATGAGGTACAGAGCATGAAGAAACTGAATTTGGTACAGGATAACTGTGGGCACTCTCAAAGGTGAGTCTGGGCAGTGGTGCCACTCTTAACAATGAAAGTGGATAGTTCCCAAAAGTATCATTGTGCCAACTGACATTTTTGGTAACCATTGTAATAACTACTGTTTATGAAATGGATGACTTTCAAGAAAATAGCATTCCTGTGTAGGTGATTGATAAGCTCATTTAAATTAATTCTTGAGAGAGAAAAGAAAGGAAAAGAAAACGAAAGGAAAGAAAAGATACATTTTGGTTCTTTACCAGAAACCCTCCTGAGACATAGTACACTATTTTTTATTTGAAAAGAAGAGTTACATTCAATATAATTGTGTCATACACTTCCTCTCCTCCAAATCCTCCCAGATCCTCCCAACACATCCAGATTCTGACCTCACCCTCTCTCCCCAGCTCGTTGGTTCTTCCAAACCATAAAAATGTTCAAAACAAACAAAAAACAATAAGACAAGAAATATCCAAACAAAACAAAAAATAAGTGATTGGGGGTCTGCCCTGGAGTGTGGTTGAAATAAATAGAGACAACCTCTTGAAGAAAACTGATTTTTCCTTTACCAACAGATTTTAATTGCAAATATCTCCTCAATTAGGGAGTGGGACTTTGCTTCCAACTCTCCTTTGCCATGCTAGGATTTTGTGCAGCCCTTGTGCATGCTGTCAGAGTGTACATGGGTTCATATGTATATCAGCCCTCTCATGCTTGGAGACTTTATTGAAGTCTTCTACCAGCCCCAGTTCTTACAACTTTTCCTCTTCCCCGTCCCTGTGCAGTGAGGGGAAGGTTTTAATCAAGATGTCTCATCTAGGTCTGTATATTCCATGTCTCTTACTCTCTGCAAATTGTGTAGGTGCAGACCTCCATCTTAATTCCTATCTATTGCTAAACAGTGCGCCTCTAACGAGGGCTGAATCATACACTGATCTATGAATGTCACACTATACAAGCAAATCATTTTATTGCTCACTTTTTAAGGCAAGAACACTAGTAGGAGGTTTTTATCCTAGACCTATGACCTAGCTAGTCTCAATTTCTTGTCTATTCTAGCAGTGTCAGATATAGGATCCATCTAATGAAGTGGGCCTTAAATCCAATCAGAGAAAGTGACTGGTTATTCCTATAATCTTATTGCCACAATTTCAATAGTATATCTTGCTTGAGAGTTGCTCTTGTGGGTCACAATTTTTGTAGCTGGGTGATATTGATGACTACTTTTCTCCCCGAATAGCATGCAGAGTACCTTCCAGCACCATGTATACTATGATGCAGGAGTGAAGCTTCCCGTTGGGAACCAGTTCCATTTCTTCATGCTCAATGACTATACTAGATAATACCCTGTGATTTTTGAGGTTTGTAGAAGTACAACAGCTAATGTCTTAGCATGATGTATCCCATTTCTAACACTAGAAGTTTTATGTGGTGACATAAAATATCCAGCTGGGACATTATATGGTGACTCAATTTAAATTATTTTTACATATGTATACATTTTAGGAAAAGTCTATGGTAGACTATTTTCGTATGTCTTTTCTAGTGGCCTTTAGTGTTTGTTTCCCCGCCCCATCTGTCCCTTCTACTCTTCCTTTCCTCTCCCTTCTTAAACTTTTCTATGCTAGTTTCCATTTTTTAAAATGCTATTTTCAATTTCCGCTTCCTTGAAAGATGTCCAATATCCTCCTCATTAGAAATCTCTCAACTCCTGGTGCCTTACTAGCTACCTAAACTGTTTGTTTTGTTTTGTTTGTTGGTGTCATTGCAATTTTCTGAATGAAACACATACCTAAACATTAAAAATTAACACACATGTAAGACAAACCATGCAATATTTGTCTTTTGGGATTTAGGTTACCTCACACACTATAATTATTTCTAGAAGCATCCATTTACCTACAAACTTGGTGATTTTATTTTCTTATTAGATGATTAAATTACATTGTATAAATGTACCACGTTTTCATTATCCATCCATGAGTTTCTGGACACATAGACCATTTTCAAGTTCTGGGTATTATGAATAAAGCATCATGAAACATGGATGAACAATCACTATCATAAAATACACAGTCCTTTGGATATATGGACCAAAGGTGTATAGCAGTGTCTTGTGATAAATAAGTTTCAACTTTTTAAGTAACTATCACACTGAGTTACAGAGTGTTTTCTACCAGTCTAACTCCTACCAGCATTGAATAATCCTTTCCATTTCCAAACATCTATCTAGCATGTGCTCTAATTTGTTTGATTGATCTTGGACATTCTGACTGGAATAAAATGAAATCTCAAAGTAGTCTTAATTTATATATCCCTAATGTCTATGTTATCCATCCAATATTTATGGATGTTGACCATTTATTAAGTGTTTCTAAAGTTTTATCGGTCACGTTGATTCTATTAAAAACTCATCACTTTATTTCTTTGGTTCTTTGGACTGACTTTCATATTGTTTTTGTTGCTTCTGTTTTATTGGTTTCTGCCACAAGTTTAATCACTTCTTCCTGTATTCTTTGGAGATATTCCTTTTTTCTGTTTTTCTAAAGCTTTCTAGTGTGCCACTAAGTTATTAATTTGAGATTTCTATGGTTTTCTTTTTATTTATTCTTCTCTCTCATACAATATATCCCAACCACAATATCCCCTCCCTTCCCTCATCTCAGTGCCTCCCTTGTACTGGCTGGTTTGGGGTATTAACTTGACACAAACTAGAGTTATCAAAGAGAAGGGAGATCCAGATTTAAGGTGGGTGGTGCCATCCTTGGGCTGGTAGTCCTGGGTTCTATAAGAAAGCAAGACGAAGAAGCCAGGGGAAGCAATCCAATAAGCAGCACTTCTCCATGGTCTCTGCATAGCTCCTGTCTCCAGGTTCCTGCCTTGTATGAGTTCCAGTCCTGACTTCTTTTGGTTATGAACTCCAATGTGGACCACATACCATGAGATGATGTCATCCCAAATTCAAATTAGGTCTTCTTTGCTCAGTTGAGTGTTTCTGAAATTCCTCTCATAGACAAAGCCAGAGTTGTGTCTCCATGATGATTCTGAATCTGCTCAAATTGACATTCAAGATGACCATTAGACCCTGGGATAAGCAGGACTATTGAGTCATAATACATTTCTTCATTTCTCAACATACCAACATTTAAACTATTGCTATCTGTTTATTATTAACAACTGAGAATATCACAGGAGTAAAATGTTTATAGATTTATGAAAAATACATGTATATCATATAAGAATTTTCATGAAGTAAAATTGTTTGGTTATGAGTATAATTTCTTTATAAATTCTGAGTATTGATGGGAGGATGACTTCCCATCAATAAATGAGAATGTCAATTTTTTTCATAACACTGTATACATTTAGCATCTGCTAACCTTTCTTAGGTTGTTCCAAGCTTATGGATTAAAAACAAAAGTTAATAAAATAAAGTAAAATAAAATTAACCCTACATACTATTACATTTTTATTTCTGTTATCTTGACATTGACACCTCATGAAGTTGAGAAATTTTATTTTAATTTTTTTTATATTTATGTATGTATAAAACTTTTACCTGCTTGTATGGATACTCACTAGATGTACTCACTGCCTGCAGAAGACAGAAGACATCAGAACCATTGGAACTGGACCTACATGTCATATTAGGTCCTGGGAATCAAACCCAGGTTCTCTGCAAGAGCAGCTAGTGTTCTTTAACACCAAGCCATCCTTTAACCTCTAGTATAAAAAGAATTAATTTTTAATGCTTCTATATGTACCTTTTTGTATATTATGATATGTATGTGTTGGGAGCCAAGGCATGGCCACCCCCTGCCCCTCAACTAGCCTGAGAACTGCCTGACATTCACCTTGGCTAAAAACACCCTGTGCCTGTTTACCAAGAGGAAATGTTCCTCCGGACCCCCTGCCAGCATCCTCCAGATGGACACCCCTGGAGTGAACCCATTGTTCCCCCCCCCTCCCCCCACCCCCCCCCCCCCCCGCTCCTGTGAAGTATATATTGAGCAGTTTGCTCTTAGTAAAGTAGACCTTGACAAATCTGCATGGTCTCCTCCTCTCTCTTGCCCATTCTTCCCCACAGGCTTGGTCTCCCTTGACTCCCCAAATAACTAAGCCTTGCAGGCTGGGACATGTATGCTATATGTTCATATAATTTTATATGCTTAGCTATTATTTATATCTGTAACAATGCTTGATATTTCTTATGCACAACTATGCACATACATTACTAGGGAGACTTTTACTTTATTTATTTTAGTCTCTAAGGTTTCTTCTGAAAACATTTTGCTATTTATTTGTTACCAAAAAGAGTACTTAAATATTTTAAAGATATAAGTTTCTTTAAGATGTTTCTAAATCCCCACCATGCCACAGAGGCACATGTTCCACTATGTTCATAGCAGCTTTATTTGTGGTAGCCAGAAGCTGGAAACAACCCAGATGTCCTATGACAGAAGAACAGATACAGAAAATGTGGTTCATTTACACAATGGAATACTATTCAGCTATTAAGTACGAGGACATCCTAATCTTGGCAGGCAAATGGTTGGAACTGGAAAATATCCTGAGTGAGGTAACTCAGACCCAAAAGAGCATGCGTGCTATGTACTCACTAATAAGTGGATGTTAGCCCCCGCCCCTCCACACACACACAAAGTACAGAATACCCAAGATGCAGTTCACAGAACTCAAAAAGGTAAACAATCTGAAGTGCTCAAGTGAGGACACCTCAGTCCCATTTGGAAAAGAGAATAAAGCAATTACAGGGATAGGGAGGGCTGTTGGGTGGGAAAAGGGGAACCTAATCTGGTATTTAGTGAGAAAAAAGGACTGAAGACCTGAGGCTCAGTAGAAAAAGTAGAAACAGGCAACCCCAGGAGATAGGGGGGTGGGGCGTGTTAGACAGTAAAAAGCAGTCTGTTTTCTAAGTTGAGCAAAGCTTACTCTGGAGACCCAGTAGAGAATTCTACAAGGGACAGAATAGTAAGCTATGTTCCCCAGACATAGATGCTTACACCACAAGCCCTCACTCCAGTATCCTGTGGCTAGACAACCCCCCAAGCTCCCAATATTCTGGCTGGACTCCACCCCCAGTCAACTGACCACAGCCAGGTATGCCCCATCCATGGGAAATAGAAAGGTAGCACAGCCCACTATAAAAGGAGCTGCTTGGCCCCTCCTTTCTCTCTCTCAACCTCTTAGCTTCGTTTTGTTTTTTGTTTTGTTTTGTTTTGTTTTGTTTTTCAAAACAGGGCTTCTCTGTGTATCCCTGGCTGTGCTGAAACTCATTCTGTAGACCAGGCTGGCCTTGAACTCAGAAATCCACCTGCCTCTGTCTCCCAAGTGCTGGGATCAAAGGAGTATGCCACCACCACCTGACTCAACCTCTTAGCTTCTTGTCTTTACTCTCACCTCTTGCTCCCTCTCTCCCCTTCCCCCTCTCTCCATGTGGCCATGGTCAGCCTCTACTTTTCTATCTTCTCTCTCTCTCTCTCCTTTCTAAAATAAACGCCTTAAGACTATGGATTGCCTCCTTCCCTCTAGACTCGCAGTGCTGGGGCAATAGATTCCAGCTCCAGCCATGAGACAGGACCAACATCTGACAGCCTGTCCCTGACCTTTTCTCCTTTAGGGCTGGGGCCATTGCCACCCTGAGCCCCCACCTTGTTCTCAGCTCTTCTTCGATGTCCTGTGTGCCCGGGAGCAAAAACCTGTTGTCCTTGACCTCCATGAAGCCCAGGGACCTCCAGTGCTTCCCCCTCTCCACTACCCCCTTGGACTGAGATACACGGCTCATGCCAGCACAATGCCTACCATGGTGGTGTGGAGAGCACAGGTAACCTCCTGTGTCCACCCAGGAGCTCTGGAGGGACACGGGTTGCCCACCCCTTCCCTCCCCCCACCCCCATCGTCTGCACCCAACGGGGGGACCCTCCAGAATGTACCAGAGACCTGGGAGGTAAGAGATTCTCAGGCCTCAAATGGAGGGACCTTAGATAAAATGCCAGACAGTATGGAGAGCCTACCTCCAGCAGGAAGACAGGGCATCAAAGGAGGGGGGGGTCATCCCACAGTCACAACTGTGGCCCACGCTATTTTCCCGCTGGCAGGAACACACGGACACACACAGGATCCTTCTGCAGCAAACCTTTATTACCATGTGTCGAGGAGAGAGCGAGCCCTGAAAAGGCACTGCTTATATACACCCTGGAGCGGCGTGTTCACCTCTGATTGGCTGCTTGCCCATTACCTCATGTGATGCCTCGGGATAGGCGCTCTCTGGCCCTAGGCACATGCGCAGACTACTTGTTACAGGGAGAAGACACCGGATGCCGGCGCCATCTTGTAATGGCAGCTGCCAGCTCGGGTGCGGCTCTCTACACACAACTCTGACCCATAATTGTTCCTGTCTGAAAGAATTACAGGGATGGAAATGGAGAGGAGCCTGAGAAAAGAAGGTCTAGTGACAGGCCCAAAGTGGGATCCAGCTCAAGGGGAGGTCCAAAGGCCTAACACTATTACTGAAGCTTTGGAGGGTTCACAAAAAGGGACCTTGCATGACCATACTCCAGAAGACCCAACAAGCAGCTAAAAGTGTCAGATGCATATATTTGCACCCAACCAATGGACAGAAGCAGCTGACTCCTGTTGTTGAATTAAGCAAGGCTAAGAGAAGCTGAGAAGAAGGGTGATCTTGTAGGAGGACCAGCAGTCTCAATTAATCTGGACCCTGGAGGTCTCTCAGACACTGGATCACCAACCAGGCAGCATGTACCAGCTGATATGAGGCCCCAAATATACATACAGTAGAGGACTTCTGGGTCCGTGTTCATTCAGAGATGATGCACCTAACCCTCAAGAGACTGGAGGCCCCAAGGAGTTTAGAGGTCAGATGAGGTAGGAGGTGGGCACATCCATATAGAGATGGGGTTGAGCAGGAGGTATGGGATATGGAACAGTTGGAGGGTGGACAAAGGAGGAAAATAAAATATGGAGTGATAAAAAGTTAATTAATTTAAAGAAAAGATGCTTCTAAGTCCATTTTAAGAAATATTTCTAAGCTCAGTTTCATAGATCCTTTAACCATCCTAGCAATGCTGTGGCCTCTATACTCTTTAGAATATCAAACATCAGAGAGCTTTTGGTTCATATGCTCTTCTTTTACTACCGAGCAATCTGCGGTTCCACCAAGCATTGCTTCAGCAGGAATGACATTGGAAATCATCTCATTACTGTCAACTTTATTACATTCTTATCCTGTATTGTTTCAGTTTTTTTGAAGACTTACTTATTTATTTATTTTATTTGTATGAGTACACTGTAGCTGTCTTCAGACGCACCAGAAGAGGGCATTGGATCCCATTACAGATGGTTGTGGCCACCATGTGGATGCTGGGAAGCGAACTCAGGACCTCTGGAAGAGCAGTCAGTGCTCTTAACTGCTGAGCCATCTCTTCAGCCCTGTATTGTGTTTCTTATTAAAAGTAATATAGTCGTCTTGATTGTGCCTAAAGATTTCCTGCTGCTGTAGAATATCTGAAATCACTTTAAGGAAATAATTTCAAAGATTAATTACTATTACCACTTTCTGTCATTTCCATAGTTCTTTCCCAGTGTTGGAACTTCAAAAGTCCATTGCTAACACTTGCCATCTTCATTAGTCTATGTTTGTCCCTCAAGTTCAATTCCCTTCATTGTCTCACAAAAAGAATTATTCCTTAGAATTCTTAAAAACTTCTGTTGTGTTCCAAATGTTCTCTGTTCTCTTTTTCATAGCCCCCTTTCAGGGCCTGGGTCTCTGAGATCTGTGGGTCAGGCACACTGGATCCTCTGCAAGTCTGGAGTCTTTGAATGATGCTCTTTTCTGTAGGACACTTTCAACAAACAAAGTATACAAACAGGCAAGCAAAAGTAACAGAAAGGGAGATGAGCAGTTGGAAATCATGGCAGGAAAGTGTATGTCTGTACTCAGGAGCTATCATTTTACCTGTCCATGCTTGTATCCTTTGGAATAATTGTGGTTATTCAAAAGCTTTAGGGGACAGATGAGTTATATCAGGCTTACTGCACGAGTCCACATATGTCTGAAATCAAATATGATCTGAAAACCCTTGAGAAAAGCTGAAGCAGTTAGTCTTAAGGTTTAATACTGACAAACTCTAAAACATCTAAAGACTTAGAGCTTTGATGTAGACTTTCTTCATTCTCTCTTTCTCAGAAAATCTCAAACTTAACATAGAACATACAGATACACATATCAGATATGTGTATGTATGTGTAAAGATTAGAATATATGTTATATAGTGTGTGTGTATGTGTGTGTGAGGGGGTGAATGTGTGTGGTGTGTGTGTGTGTGTGTGTGTGTGTGTGTGTGTGTGTTCTAATTTCAGGAGGCATGAGTCCATGACAGTGCATTTGTATGTCTATAACATTCCCAGGAGTTCCTAAAATTGCAGCTCTGTGGGACACATTTAGAATCCTAGCACAAGAACCTTCTTAACATGTAAGTAACTGCAGCAAAATGAGTCCAATTATGAAAACAATTACTATTGCAAGTAATGGTGACTATAAAATAGTTCACATTTACATGGCATTTCCCATTGATAGAGCACTGTGACATTTGGTAACTCCTTTTGATATTCACAATAACCTCCTGATGTTGGGGGGGGATATTAATTATTCAGAAGAGAAATTGAAGAAATGTTAAGTCTCTTGTTCAATGTCACACAACTAATGAGTGGCAAGGTGGTTGGTGAGGTGAATGTGGATAGAGGAGATGTAATGAAGGGCTGAGAGAACAGGCCTTGGAATCAAAAAAAGAATATCTGTGAGTTCTGTCTCCTTTGCATCTTAATTGTGTGACATTGTATAAGTTACTTAACCTCTCTAGCTCAGTTTCCTCATTTAAGAACCAGAAATGTCTACTCACATTTGATATGCTCAATAGCTACCAAAATGCCTGCTTTGTGTTGATCACTGAATAAATGAAAGCTGCTATGTTAATTTGTCGTCTTCCTTAACCCAGAAAACAGTTCAATTGGGGAAGCTCGCATACACCCTAGCCTTAGTCCTCACTTACAAGGAACATCTAACTCCACTTGGCACTTGCCCACGATGAGCTCTACATGAAAAACCTTGCAGCTTTAGACTCTTAGAGTGAGTCCTTTTCAATGCATCTCTGTTTAGCTGGATCTGTGGCAGAGCGTGCAGCACAGCTGCCTACTCATGTGTTGTTATGTATATAAAGAGTTTCTGCCTGCTGAGTTTCCCTAGGGCTCCTTTCACAGGCCCACAAATCCATGCCCATTTTCCTGCAGTATGGTGTAGGAGCTTTTTTTTTTTTTTTTTTTTTTTTTTTTTTTTTTTTTTTTGTGAGTGGAGCGCTAATGAACCTTTATCCTTGGTTAAGCTTCAGATGATTTCACCACTGTGTTTTCTGCAAAATTTACTGAGCAGTGCTACTACAAAAAGCCAAAAAAATGACATTTTTGACCATAACACAAGAACAGGCCAAACAAAAGAAAATGCAGTATCAAATTGATAGTGAGGTTGTATATTTATGAAACTTCTGATAATTTTTAAATATGTTTTGTCATTTATGATCTAATACCAAGGTTAGTACAATTCAGTCTCCTTAAATGTCTTAAATAAAATTTCTCCTGTGTCAGTTTTTTATTATTAAAAGGAATAGTCACTTTCCTACTTAAAATTTATGATAGCTTTATTTCTATAATATGTCTTAGCTTAGCAGTTAGTGTTGATTATTATGAATTCTAATCATTTCCAACCTGACTTAATCAGTATGAAATGAATTTGGATCTATAATATTTTTCAGAGATCCCCAGGTATGCACACAAAATAAAAATACAGAACAGAGATAAGTAGATACTGTGTTTCAGTGTAAGAGATATATGATTATGATTTTGTAAGACTTCCAGTAAGAAAAATATTAGTCAACTTAAAGATTTAAGAACTCTATTGTGTGACTATCTGAACCATTGGTTAGAGAGATGGTATTTGGAAAACACTTCTCATCGCATGGGGCTGGATTCCTGGATCAGAAAATAGATTAAATGCTTATTCTTTTTCCAGGGTAAGAAATAGTGAAGAGTGTGTATCAGATAACAAGAAAACAGGAGTAGCAAGAAAAATGAAGCAAGAAAGCATATGCACACCACTATCATCCAAATGACAAAATACATTTGCCAATGTTATCTGAAAACCCTGAGCTAAACTTAGGAATTCTGTTTAATGCAAATGAGTAAGACACAAATTTATTGGATTATGTCTATAGTTTTAAAACACCCATATTCACACAATGATGCAGTTAAGTATGTATCCCCAAATTTTCAATTACGTAGAGACTATGAGAGGTTCTCACCCTACTCCACTATATGCTCTAGTTTTCAGAATGTTCATATATGTCCTAATTTTTTTTTAATTCTGGAGATTAAATATGAGTAATCACACATGTCAAACAAGCTCTGTGCCAGTGAACCACAACCATAGCCCCATATTACTTTTATAACTAATATAAAATTTAAAATATAATTTAATTTAAATATAATTTAAAAATATATTTTAATTATATAATTAAATATATAATTTAAATATAATTTAAAAATAAAACAATTTAAAGAGAAAGAGAAAAACATTATACTTAATATATATATATTTTTGTATATATATGTGTATATATATGTGTGTACATATATATACACACACATATATATATATATATATATATATATATATATATACATATACATATACATTTGAAGCCACATGGTCCTAGCTTCAGAGTTTCTTCTGCTAACTAAATCATTTAGTTGAGTTCATTATGGAATCAAGCCACCTTAAAGGTCTCATTGGCATGGCAGAACAATAATTTATCTCTCACTTATGCAAAGTCTGCTCTAAGGATGCTGGTCTGCGACCTGATAACTCAGCATAATAGAATAATTGACTCTGTCTCATCTACAGAACTACATTCTTCTACCATCTTCAGAGCATAAAATAGAGGTCTGTCGGGTTGTAGAATTAAGAGCATCAGAAATCAAATGCTTCAGATCAGAGGAGGTACTCCTTCATCTCAGTCATGTGACTCTTGTTCTAGAAGCAGAGGAGAGGTGTGATAATTGATTAACCCTTTTAATCTGCTAAAGCCACTAGCTTCTTGATAGGTACCCCTCGGCAGTGAAGTCCCTCAGACTTAGAAAGTCATGTGAAGCCTAAGTTGAATATCTAAAGATTATTTAGATATAATTGCTACTAATGGTCCCTGACATGAGGTAATGAGTTAATAAATCTTCACACCTTTACATACACTAAATTCAAATACATAAGCTTTGCTATAAATTTTTTCTACTTTGAGTCATTGGAGATAAAATAGCCAACTACAATCTCTTGGTAATGGATTTTTCTATACTGTACTATGTCTATGATTCACCATGTTTAATAGATCTATGTGAATCAGTGATTGTGCAAAAATAAATAAATCACCCTGTATGTTTGGAAGTGAAGATCCAGGGACACCCATATCCATCTAGCAGGCAAAGCAGACACTAGGAAAAGAATAGTATAGGATATTGCCATATGTAACATTCATATGGCCCTATCAGCCCATTCCTATGAATAGACCCAACTACACATGACTTGGAGGTTTGGATAGTCTGCCTTTGCTGAAATATGTAATAGTGGAAATGAGTGATCTTTAGTAGCAAATATTTGGATGCTCATGTCATAACACTAATTCTGATTTGCTGTGTAATTTCGACCCAGTCTCAGCAAATATTACCCTCCTCATTAGAAAATTAAAAATAAAAATACTTACCTATATGAGGTACTGCAACACGGGGCCATTATATAATTTCAGTACTAATTTTAAGCAACAGTTAAGTACAGTTTTCACACCCTCATGGGTATATCTCTCTGATTTTCTCTTTGGAGCCATGTTTTCTGCATCTGGCATAGTTTCTCAGTACCTAACTGAAATGAAGGAAGGGGGTCGGGGAGTTAACACCCGGTTACAGAAATCTTCAATACATGCCACATTCTCAACCTTTGGAGTCATGAAAAGCAGTTCATATACTTTTCAAGGCCCTAGGTATTCAATCCTGTATATACCAGATCAAAAGTCTCAATAATTCATCCTATATCTCCATATAGTTCATATATGTTCAATATACTGTTTATAACACATCATTGTAGGAATCCAAATCTAAGTAGTATAACACTATAAAAATCTAAATGGCAATTGATTTTAGTAATTATATCCTCCTCTGGTGTCTTGCCCATATGTGGATTTAGTCATTGGTCTTTCTTCTTTTTATGGTATCAGTGCTTCCGCACAGTGACTGCTCAGAATATACCTAAAATCTGTTGCTCTGCTATGACAGCTAGAAATGAGTGAAATGTATTCAGCAGTGACTGAGCCTCATAGTTATGGTCCACACATCCTAACTATGTACAGCTACCATTAAATTAAGTAAGTTTCCCAAACTCTGTCCAATCTAAAGTCATGTAACCCACAGAACAATGTAACAGAGAGATTTTTTAGAATGGATAGAGAGTGTTTTGTTTTGTTTTTGTTGTTGTTTTGTTTTGTTTTGTTTTGTTTTAGGTTAAGGTTATTCTGCCTTGCTTTAGAACATTTGACACAATTGTAAGGTCTTGTGATCAGACAAGCAGAACTTTGGCAGGTTTCAGTGCAAATGAGGAGCCCTGATGCTGAAGCTTCCTGGTGACTCTATCTCAGACCATGTCTATTAATAAATCACAATTGGATTATAAAGAAATGGAAAGAAAGAGAAACAGGGCAAAAAGTATGCTTGCTTTGCCTTCGACGGGGAACATATAAGCTGGAGCCATATGCTTAAGCCTTTTATTTTCCTTCAATTATTCAAAATTTTTATTTAAAATTCATGAAAAACTTTCTTCTAAGGGTAAAGAAAAAAGACAGGTTTTAAAATTTTAAGCATGCGCTCGTGCTGTAGAATGAATTGGAAATGGAGCCAGAGGAAGGGTGAAGCTCAATTCATTTGACACTGGTGATTTCATGTATTGCTGTGAGATTAAGAAGGAATTTAACAAAGTGTTTCAAGAGAGCAGTAAAATAACTTAAAATGACAAAGCTTCCTTAAACACTTTACATGTGATTAACATAGTAATTCACTCTGCATTTCGTCTCCTGGTACCATGGTAGATTTACTGTTCAGTGATGAATGCTCTTGATGAACACTCAAAATTATTGTTTACATTCAGGGAGTCCATGTCATTTCTTCTGATGCTTTATGTGTGTCTATATTCCTAATTATTCTTACCCCTAATTAGTGATGTTTACCTGAGTGGTTGTCAGTTTATTGTTAAATTTCACAATTTGAGATAGAGAATACAGCTGCTTAATATATAATCCTGAGGCAAAAAAAAAAAAAAACATAAAGAAAGAAAAAGAAAGAAAAAGAAAACATGAAAAAAAATGAAGTTATTTGTCCAGATTTGATTTTTATTGGATATTTTATTTATTTCCATATCAAATGTTATCCCCTTTCCCTATTTCCCCTCCAAAAACCCTGTATCCCATCACTCCTCCCCTTGCTTCTACGAGGGTGCTCCCCCACCCACCTTTTGGGTGGATCAGAATTCTGTCCTTGGGATGGCATAGCTGAGTAGAATTAATTCATGTGCTCGTCTTTAATTGCCTGTAGTTTCTAGTGTAGGGTTTAGGTCTGCTATCTACTTTAGAATGACTATTATTGATAGTTATTAACTCATGTTTAGGCAATTGTCTTGGTATGATTTTATGAATGTACCTTCTGAAATTACTAGGAAACACAGTCTTTCAGAAAACTCATTAGCCCTCTGGCTCTTATAATCTTTCTACTATTTCTTCAACAATGACTCCTGAACCTGGATGGAGAAATTGATTTTTAAATGTATCCATTGGGACTTGACAGAACTCTGTGTTTTGATTGGCTGTGGTTTTCCTGTAGTTGCCTCTCTGATGCAAAGAGAAATTTCCTTGATGAGAAGTGAAGACTACATTTACCTGTGGGTATAAAGAGAAATGTTTAGAATGTAGCTAGGGATTATGCTTGTTTAGTAAAGTAGTGGTTGTAGTTCTCCTTCAAGATCCATTTGTTCATGATCACTTGGGAGCTGGCTATGTTTCCAGTACTGTGTTTTCCCTCTTGTTCAGTATGTCCTTCTGGTTACAGTCGAGGTATATGTGCCACTACTGCACCCTTTAGGTGAGTAAGATTGAGCCATGATGGTCATTTTTGTGTGTCGTTGCTTTGTAGGACTTCTGGTTGCCACTGTACTTTGGAAGCATCAATGGTGCCTTCTGGCACCATTAGAACTAGCACTCAGAGAGAAGGCATTCTCAGGCCAGTTCCAGTTCTGGGACCTCTTGGCCCTGTTTCTGAAGTGTATGACATCTCTATCAATAGGAACTTACTTTACACCTCAGCTGGGAAACCAAAGTGAATAGCAATAGGCTGTCATGTTTGGAGAGTCCCTTGGATGATCCTGACCAACAGCTCAAAAGGGTTGCTCAAGCCTGATGTTTGGGATTTTGTTACATAGTCTTTTTTTTTAATATATATTAGATATTTTCTTTATTTATATGTAAATTTTTCCTTTCCCAGGTTCCCCTCCAAAAAACAAACAAACAAAAATAACAAGAACAAACCCCCTTTGCCTTCCCCCTCCCCATGCCTGCCACCCCACCCTCTCCCACTTATTGGCCCTGGCATTCCCCTACACTGGGGCACAAAACCTTCACAAGGCCAAGGTCCTTTCCTCCTATTGATGATCGAATTTTCAATCCTCTACTATACACATGCTGCCAGAACATTCAGTCCCACCCTGTATAGTCCTTGATTGGTGATTGGGTCCCTGGGAGCTCTGAGGGTGTTACATAGTCTTAATGCTCTTCTGTGATGATATTTTTTTTAACAGAAGTTTCAGGCTCTCCATAAAACTGAGTAGGAAGCACAAAGTCCTACATACCCCATACCACCACAAAATTCCAACTAACCTGCTACATTAATGTCTCCAGACACTCTAAAAATACATAGTTTATAACTGATAAATCCATATCCACACTCATCATTCAAAATCTGTAACCTGAGTCTAAAGCTCACTCTCAGAGATATGTTCTGTGGATTTGAGTATGTATCCATCTTAGCAAATAGTACCCCTCTCCTACTCCTATCTACTACTAGTTCCTCTTTGCCATTCAGCATCCATTAATTTTTACCTGCCATTTTGCCCTTTTCAAGTTATCACGTAGTTGGAAGCATGAAGCACTCACTCTTCCCACATTGCCTTCTCTCATTTAGTAATGTGCCTTTACATTTCTTCACTATACAGCATTCTTCAGAGTAAATATCTCATTCATTTCTCCTCAGCACTAATAATGTCTCATTGCCGCATTTGATCATTTTCCATCCACCTACTGAGCCCATGTAGAACTACAGAGAACTACAATCTTCCTCAGAAACACAGAAAGTGGTCCAGATTTATTCCATTACTTGCCCACAATCCTTCTCCCTCTTCTACTCACCAGATCTGTCATACTATGACTGTACTGGTATATATCCTTATCACTTCCTACATAAAAGAAGACCACATAAAAAGTCTACATACATTCTCTCCTACCCTGGGCTTTTCTAAACAACAAATGAGTGTCTGCCAGTAGGCTGGAATTATTCCAAATTAAACAAGTGATTATCATTTAATATTCCTTAGATTTCTGTTGTCTTCAAAGGTAGTATTTATCTGGTAACAGATTGACCACTTTCATTCCTTATAAGCTGCCTTTCTTCCTACTACCTTAGTCAATATTGCTTGAATGTAAGTGTTACTCTTGCTAGTTTTTCATTGAACTTGTTAGGTTTTCTCACTACTCTGTCTCCGAACATGAGGCTTTAATTTCTAGGGCTGTTACTCTGATGTTGTGGGAAAATCGAGGTCTGTATTTTACAAGCACATTTCTACATAGAAGCCTTTTCTAGAATATCCTAGGAATATTCTGCATTCAGAATACCTTCTGTGTGTTTCCATAGAATTCAGACTACTGCTTATACGGTATTAACAATTTGTCTGAAAATGGAACTTCAGGTCTTCAAGACCTACTCACAATGACATTCAGTGCATGAACTGTCCATCCTGTTCAACAATGTTCATGATGAAAACAAAGGCTCTTTCCACCAGGATTCAATAGTCATATGAATTCTTGTCTAAAATGCCTCTCATTCTACTGAGACCAACATTATGGTTGTTTGAGTGAGAAATGTCCCCTGTAAGCTCATGTATTTGAACATTTACCAGAAGTTGGAGACACTGTTTATGGAGGTTATGACATTATGGGGATTGAAGGGTTGACCCCTTGTGGTAAAAGTCTCACAAGAGGCAAGCCTTGAGGGTTTATAGCTTCAACCCACTTCCTATTCTCTCTTCTTCTTCTTCTTCTTCTTCTTCTTCTTCTTCTTCTTCTTCTTCTTCTTTTTCTTCTTCTTTCTCTCTCTCTCTCTCTCTCTCTCTCTATATATATATATATATATATATATATATATACATACATATATATGTATGTGTTTATGTGTGTGTGTGTGTATGTCTATCTGTGTGTGCATGCCTACATGTGTGTAAGTGGTTGGGTGTGCTATTCTCTCTTACAATCTCTCCCTTACTAGATGGTCACTAGTACTTCATGGCAAAATTTCCTTTCTAATCTTTGCATCAAAAGCAGAATTATTTTACTATGGAAGCTTCCAAACTAGGCTTAACTCAGAACTTCTCTGATAGGAACTTAAAGAATGCACAAAGTAGTTACTTTCATGTTGCTTTAGTGAAATACCATAACTAAATGTAAATTAAGGAAAGAAAGGTTTGTTTCAGTTTATGGTCCAGGAGGGATAGAATCAGTTATGTTTGGAACACAGGCTGATCATGTTTCCATCCATGAGAAGGAGGACAAAAATAAATACCTATAACTCGGTTAGAAACCTTGTTATGAAGATGAAACATTTTTCAGCATAATTGTAGTGACCTGAGCTTGATACACAGAACCCAAGTAAAGATGGAAGGACAAAGCCAGCTCTGCAAATTTGTTCTCCAGCCTCCACAAGCACACTATGGCACAGGCACCCACAAATATGCATAGTGTGCAAGCACACACAATAACGATAATAAAGTTTTTTAAAAGGCATAGAAATTATCTAGCTAGATGGTCATATGCAAACACTGTAACACAAATAAGTAAACTAGGAATGAACTATAAATATAGTTCTTATATGACTAGACCATATTATTTTAATACAAACTGATTTTCAAAGTAATAGGCATTATCTTAAAATAAAGATTTTAGTTAAAATGGATGATTTTCACTGCTTTTTTATGATCTTCCAAGTAATCTTTTCGTTGGTTGCCAAAGCACAGAAAAAGAGGCTGCTTCTAGCATTAACGCTTTTGTTCTGGAACATGGTCTTTGCTTCCAGTCAATCATGTGCACTATTAAAAATGATCAACCTGCTTTCCAATTTAACTAAGAGTTTCTGAGAAGCAATTTCTCCCTTTTTATAGTAACAATTGTATCCTGTGTTCAAATATCACTCCATTCTTGCAGGACAAAAGACTTCTGGCTTGTTAGCAATTCAACATAACCATGCCAACCACCATCTGAGCCTAGAATAGTTTTAAAGATGGGGAGATAGGATAAAAGGATGTCATGCAGACATACAGCATTTGCCTAGGTACAGCATCACAAAAGGAAAGCCAGCTCTGTCTAGATAATCACAGCTTTTGAACCTCTGTAGAAACCACTGGGCATCTCATAAACCAAGGAAAGAAGACCATATTGTACTATCAACAATCATACTCAAATTTGCTAAATAAGAGGCACAGACATATTTGGATTTGAGGTAGAGACTTCTACAAACTAAAGGTAAAATGAGAACATAAAATACATTGTTAGGAGAACAAAGGAAGACAAAAATAAGATAGAAGAAAATTCATCAAGGGCATGACACCAAATTTTTAAACAAGTAAACAGCAACATTGTACATGTGTTTTCTATCAAGATTCTAGTAGGAAAGAGATGGCAAGTGAATTTTTCTATTTTGGTAGGTTAATGTAATTTCTAGAGGAAGTATTTTTATTATTTATATACATGCATATTAAAGTTATATATTCATATATACTGAAAATCTGAATTCCAAACTATAACACATGCACATAGTAGACACATGCACACAGACACACACAGACACACACACACAGACACACACACACTAAAGTAAATTTATAGAGTATTACATTTTCATAATACCTTAATTTAGGCTACTTTATTTTATTATTAATTTTGTAGGTTCAAATACAAAGCAGTGGGTATGACCAAGGTGTCACCATCCATATGTGCCATTATACTTTCATTTTGTGACACCCTTCCTTTTGCTTGATCCCTTGCTTTTCCCCTGTTCTAGCTGGTTTCCTTTCTTCTCCTAGTTAGATGCCATCTGCTTTCCTTTTTTTCTAAGACTTTCACATTTTTATTAGTATATTGAATATTAATTACGCATAATTGATTTCATTTTGACATTTGCATATATATGTATATATGTATATACACACACACACACACATATATATAAATATATATATTGTAATTACATGGTTTGCCTTTTCCCTCTCCTCCCTCCAATCCTTTCCAGGTCTCTCTGCTCCTTGCCACCTTGCTCCCTCTCAAATCTTTGGCCTGTTTTTTTGTTAATTATTACTATTGTTGTTACTCTTACACATACACATATAAGAAGCACAACTAGGTGAATACAACTTGCTGAGTTCATTTAGTGTTCCAAGTATGTATATGGCTTCAGGGCTGACCACTTAGCATCCAGACAGCCAATTAGGTGGAATAATCCCTGGGTAAAACTAATTTATCTTCTCTTAGTAGCTCTTAATTGACTGTAGCTATTGGCAAGGGGTGGTGCCCTGTGCGATTTCTCACCTCTGCCTAAACATGTCTTGTTGAGTTCTATTTGGCCTTGGTTGGGCCTTGATGACAAATCCGAGCCTGGTTTGATTTTCGAGACCTATCATTTTGCTTCCGCTTGAGAATGACTCAGGACGACCTATGGACCTGAATGAGGCTACCTCTGCCTAGCTACGGCTGATGTATCAATTTCTTATAGGCCCCATGTGATCACTCCACATCCTTCATCATCTTACACCACCCCATACATCATCTCACCCCATATCCTCCGTAATCCTTCCCTACCCCCTACATCATCTCCCCTCACCAAAAATCCCTGCCTCCTTCCTCAACTCTATATAAACAAAGGACTGATACAATAAAATGAGTTCCTGCTTTGACAGACTCCCGGCCTGGTGTCTTTGTTTTGGGCCAGGACACTCACCACCCTGCCCAGACCTGCTGGCAGAGAACAGAACCGACAATGTCATTTGGCATTATCATTGTGGAGGTGTTGTTTAAGAAATCATATTAGTAAAGTATCATGAGTATCTTCCCTGTCATTTCTGGGAGACAGTCTCACAGCAGAGTTCCGAGTTCCCTGGCATGATCTTCCAGCCCCCTCTTGTACAGCTTTCCCTGAGCCTTAGGAGTGGAATTTTGTGTTGTAGATGTATTAGTTGGAGCAGGGACCCCCATAATCAGTTGGTCCCTGCATTTTGAGCAGTTGTGGCTTTTTGTTATAATCTGTCTACTGCAGAGAGAGTTTCTTTAATGGGGGATGAAAGCTACTCTTATGTATGGTTTATTTACTTTATAAATAAAAATATTTAGAATGCAGTTAGAAATTATACTGGTTTGGGATAGAGGCAGTGGAATGATCTCCTCTGAGATCCATGACCCCACTAGCTCATGTTAATGTACATCAGTTAAATTACATATAAATATATGCATATATAAATAATATGTAAAATAAATAAAAGTATATTTTAAAATAACTATGTGAGTAAAAAAATTGCATATAGACATATGTATATGCAAATATGAAGATGTGCCACTTGGTGTGACAACCTCTTACTAAAAGCTGTAGACTACCTCTCATGATTTGCATATAATTGATTGTCTAGGTCTATTGGGGAAAATGTATATAATTTTCTTCTTTGAAACACTTATGTAAATAAATTCCACATGTATATTCATTGTACATGATAATATCACAGTGGATATTTTTGTACAAGTATATTGAGTAATATTAACCCATAATCTTTGTCCCTTGAAACATTGTTTAAAGGAAATTCAACAACTACAAATGGCTTCAGATTGAAACAATTTCCAACTAAAATAATTGATGCAAAATATTTTGAAGTAATTCTGTATTAGCATCTTTTTATAGATGTATATTTTCTACTCTTATATTTTGTAAAGTAAGAAATGCTATTATTATTGATGGTTCGGTGTTATCTTTAATGTAGTAGCTTAAAGAATATACTCATGAATAAATATCATATTTTAGAATTTTGTCCTCTTTATTATAGTACTAGTACTGCTGTCAAAATACACCTGTATGCACCTGTGTCTAAATGCATGTAAGTGAACTACCTGAGAAAACAGCAGTGTTTTAACTTAAGATTTATTATTCTATTATAATTCTAGTGCCTTGGTAAAGTTCACTACAACTGAAGTTAATGAACAAAATCTTCAGGTAGAATTGTTCATTTAAAGAGAGTCTAAATTATGTCATAAATTATATTAATATGTAGCATTTATTTGAATGCAAAATTAAACTTTTATGCTCCTGTTCCTTTTGCAGTAATAAAAGATTAGAAATATTTCTTCTGAAACTGACTTTAAAATAACATTTAGCTACACTCTACTATATATTCAAAATTTATAGATTCTGAATTGAATAAAATTAAAATGCATGCCATGTAATTAAAAGTATGTAGCATAATACTTACTAAATTGTATTTAATATTCAACTTTTCTGTACATAAATACAAAAATAGAATGTGACATTCACTTAAAATGCAACTTTATCACTGGGCGTGGTGGCACACGCTTTTAATCCCAGCACTTGGGAGGCAGAGGCAGGAGAATTTCTGAGTTCGAGGCCAGCCTGGTCTACAAAGTGAGTTCCAGGACAGCCAGGGCTACACAGAGAAACACTATCTTGAAAAAAACCAAAGAAACAGACAAACAAAAAAACAAAACAAAACAAAAGGTAAAATGCAACTTTATGATATTTATATGTCAACATAATTATTAGATGAAGATATATGAGATTTTATTATTTGTCTTAACATGTAGTAGTTTACTAAGCTTCAAGCAATAAATATATTCAGATATATTTGTATTACCCTATCTCCATGCTCTACTAGATTTTTCAAAACAAACTAGACAAGTAGTTTTGCATATTCTGATCATTGTTTAAATATTTATATTGTTTTAGGAATCTTGCATTCTGTGTAATTAAACACTTAGCCTGAGAAAAGGTGAAGGAATTGATTAAGTTACACACACTTTTTTATTCTTCTCTCATGTATTACATCCAGATCACAGTTACCCCTCCCTAATTTCCTCCAGTTCCTTCCCCACACCTTACCTCCCCCCTCCCCCAGATCCATTACTCCTCAATTTCTCTTCTGAAAAGGGCAGGCCCTCCAGGGATACCAACCAAACATAGCATATCAAGTTGCAACAAGACTAGTCACATCCTTACATGCTGGATGAGACAACTCAATAAGAAGAAAAGGGTCCCAAAAGTAGGCAAAAGCATGAGAGACAGCCTGGCTCCCACTGTTAAGAGTCTCACAAGAAGACCAGGCCACACAACCACAACATACATACACAGCACCTAGGCCAGTCCCGTGCAGGCTCTCTTACTGTCACTTCTGTCTCTGTGAGCCTCTGTGAGCCATGGTTAGTTGATTCTGTGGGCAGTTTTCTTGCGGAAATTACATAAACTTATAACACTAAGTCCATTGTGATCATCTACTTACAAGAACGAAGTTCTGACTCTTCCTTCTTTGCTTTAAAAACGACCTTGCTGTCCTGCTTCCATTCTTTTCGAATAAACCAGAGTCCAGCCTATAAGAGTACTGAGATAGTATTGCTTACATTCCGGGTGGGTCCTCCGACGTCCAATAACATAATCAAGAAAAGTCTCAGTTAAGACTCTTACTCCAAGGGATTCTAGATTGTGCCAAGCTGACAGAACTATCCCAATGGTCCATGGAACAATTTCAAAATCTATGGGTGTTAAAAAGTGAGTTTTTATTATATAAAGAATCTTCCCACAGCAACTTTTTGAGGCTGAAAAATCTAGAATAAGCTTTTTCGCCCCTCCTGCTTCCCTGATATGGATGACTACTTCTTCTTGATGTTTTCCCTTTTGCATCCAAGTTATCCTCAAGCCACACATTTTCTATCTCATATCCAGATCACTGCTCTTTTCACCTTTACTGCTTTTATAGTCTCCTAAGATACCTTTGGAACATTAAGGAGTGTTAGGAGTATGAAAGAGGCGGGGGTGAGCGGGAAGGGAGGGAGGGACAAAGGGAGAGAGGAAGGAAGAGAGGCAAGGAGGGAGAATAAATGAATGACTATGAATCAAGCATACTATTCTAGGAATTATAGTCAAAGTAAAGTCAATGCGCAAATCAGGGGATGAGTGCACAGACTATGCAAGAGAGCTGTAAAATTTAATCAAACTTTCACTGTCTGTGCATATGTCATGTCAAGTAAGTCACACTGCTATTCTCTATGGGATGTAGAAAATAATGACACTAACTTTATGTGTTAATTAAATGAATCAATGAATAAAATGACTTAAAAGAGTTCACATAGCAAGTAAACTATAGATATTAGCAATAAAATCTCTGAACATAAATCAAATAATATTTTTTCTTCCAAAGCCAAAAAAAAATGCTTCCCTGTCCTGTTGATAGCTAAGCATCTACACTATTAAATATTTGCTGAACCTCAAGTATCTAGCATCTCAGCTCCAGCTATGTCTCCAACACCCTTACTTCCAGATACTTGGATTTCTTTCAGCTCCTATAATATTATGTTTATTCTGTTTTGTTCTGTTTGAGCATTAGTGCCCTGGGGATTATCTCTGAATAGAAATCTCAACTCTTTGTGTGGATCTGAACAAATAAAAAGAAAGAAAGAAAGAAAGAAAGAAAGAAAGAAAGAAAGAAAGAAAGAAAGAAAGAGAGAAAGAAAGAGAGACAGAAAGAGGGAAAGAAAGAAAAAATTTTTTCTAATCGTGGACCTGAAAATCTCTGTTGTAACTGCCCAAGTCTGCAGCCAGAAACAACACCTCAGTAATGGGTCTTGCTGTGTTCTCACTATGCTTTGCAAGAAAAAACAGTGTTCCCAACATCACCAATGTGTTGTGTATAGTTTGGCTTACTGCTGCATTGTTATCCTTTACTACCCCATATAAATTCTGCCTCGCAGAAAGAACTTTACTGATGCTCTTGATTATTCCACGTCTCAGACTTGCGGTTGGTTTTTATAGCACCTCTTACAGCGTACAATTGTCTGATTTCTTAGCTAGTTCTTTGTTCCCGCACACAATGAGCTATAAGCATTTAGCAATATGATTGTTATTTAGAAGGTACTAAATAAATGCTTTCTGAATGGAGAACACTGTGGATGCAGCAACACGAATTATCACGTGTACAATTTTTATTTTAAAAAATCCACGAAAAAAAGTCCTTCCTATAGATTGTAGAAAATCCCTCTCCAAAAGACCAGACTCAGGATCCTTGAGTGTTGATAGCATTCATGTTTCTGCTGCCGAGAGATTGCTGAGGGATTAGAGATAAGCGTGGCCTCATTTTTGTTGAATATGTATGTTATGAGAATTAGAAGTGAACAGGCCATCTGGGGGATAAAGTCTTCCTCTATCATTGCTCATTCCATAGCATATACACGGGGGATATTCATTTCATGGAGAAAATTAAGAAGTCACAGCAATCAAAGCATGCTCCGTTTTAAAAGTGCTCATAGTGTGCTTTCAGGCTAAATATTCACAGCATGCATATTAAAGACGCAATTAGGGGCAATGATGCACAAAATCGCATGTGCGAAGGAAATATTATTTTTAGATATGCAATTGAAACACACAAAGAAACTAAAAATAAAAGGCTCGCGCTGCTCAGGTAAGGTCTTGCCACAGTGCAGTGAGCCCTGAACACTACGGAAGTCACGATTATACTGTAGGGAGTTCTCCTTGACAGAGCACGCAGAGTTGATAGTCTTTGCCTAGACTGATAGATCTCAGGCGGGAGAGTCAAGAGTTTGGACAAAACTGTTAAACTCTTTCCCTGTGCCTCCTCCATCAAGTGATAAGTAAGTGCCAATTTTTCACAACTGAAAGCATCTGTGAAGTCTATAATTGTCGCAGTTTGGTTTCTGTTGCAGTGATACAACACTGACCAGAAGCAACTTGGGAACATACAGGGTTTATTTGGGTTTCAGTTTATAGCCCATCACTGAGGCAGGCCAAGGAAGTAACCTGAGACTGAAACCTGAAGGCAGGAACTGAAGCAGAGACCATGGAAGACCAGTGGCTTACTGGTTTGTTTCCCATGCCTTTCCCAGTTACAGTTCATACCCAGCTCATGACTACCCACAGAGAGTGGTACTGCCCAGAGTGGGCTGGGTACCATCACAACAATATACAGTGAGCATCATGTCCCACAGACATACCCACAGGCCAGTATTATGGAGATAACTCATCAATTGATATTTCTCCTATACAACTCAAGTTTGTATCAAATTGGCAAAAACTAAGCAACACAAAAATAATTTTAAAATTTTTTATTAAAATATACCAACATGTGAAGATCATGGATAGCCATGTGTAGCACAGTTCTCTGGTAGAAATAATCTTCCCAATGATGTTTCCATGTCATACACTCCATGGTGATTGCCTCATCTTTAGTCATGGACAAGGTGTTTTGGAAACGCACACACCATCTACATCTGGTGGCCTGATGCTCTCCGCAGGCTTTCTCTTTGGTTGAGCTCCTCCAGATGCATTTGCTTCCCAGTTTGCTGATTTTTAAACTCTATCAAGTCACAAATTGGGCCAACATTATTTTCAAAAGTGTGTGAATTGCACTTTCAATAGATATAATTATTTTCGTAAACATTAAAGAAAAGCACATAGGGAATTTAGTATTTCTAAATAAGCATAAATATGGGGCAATTTCTTTTAGCACAACATGAAGTAATTCAGTAGAAAAAGAAATTGTCTAATTTGTATTAATATTAGAAAGCAACAAAGGGGAAATGATCTTGGCCAGCTAAAGCTCAACCTCTTGCTTAAAAACATCTTTCAGTCAAAAAGTAATTTTTATGGCTTACCATCACATAATTTTAGATGATTGTAAGTAATTGCAGTTATTGTTTAGGAGTTACTACCATCTGAAAAGTCAGTTATACACAGAAAATAACATTTAAGTACATTAGCATGACTTGTTTTTCATCCACATAACTGGCACTGAATCTGGGCCTAAGCTTTTAAAGCTCTCAATAAAACAAGACAAATAATATATTGTTTACATTACATTGCAGTAAACTCCTTGAATTTCTAAAATAGAAAGTTTTGTGATCTTGGGGCTGGAGAGTCAGTTCAACCCTTCAGAGCACATGCTGACCTTGCATATGGCTGGGATTGCTTCCCAAAATCCCAAAATCCGTATGCTCCAACTTACAGGTGCCTGTAATTCCAGTTCCAAGGGATTAACCTTTTGACCCTCTTCAAGCATCTTTACACACATTTTGCCACACAGAGGCACAGGAATACACATAAATTTAAAGTAAATATAAGCATGAATCCAACAAAGTTCTGAGTTCTTCATGACTGTTAGAATGTGCATTTTCAATAAACACATTTATCTCATTGAACAGAATTAACTTAAAGCTTCCTCTAGTTGTAGTAAGATCATCATTTCCATCTATGTTACAGAGAGCCCTTTTCTTACTCACGACATGAAATGGCATCTGTCATAGGCCAGATATTAAAGATAAATAGATTGATAGATAATAGATAGTAGATAGATATGATAGATAGATGATAGATAGTAGATATATATGATAGCTGATAGATGGATAGATAGATAGATAGATAGATAGATAGATGATAGATAGATTAAATGATAGATAATAGATATTTGATAGTATATAGTAGGATATATGATAGATAGAGAGAGGGAGGATAGATAGGTTATAAACTAAAAGAATCTGCCATGACCAGCAATCATTTCTGAGATTGGGGGATGAGATTGTATACAGGAATTGTCAAGAAAATATATCATTACAGGAAGACTTTCACAAGACAGTTGAACTACTTTTTCCAAGAAGAATCAGGGAAAGAATACAGAGTAAGGAATCTTGTGAAGTGGGGCAGTAAGGGCGGAATGCAACCTGGCAGGGAAAACACAAGACTGTAATGTCACAAAGTGAGAAACAGCATGGTGTTTGATAGCAGCACCTCAAGAGATTTCAGGGGTGAATGTGCCTGAACAGTGCACAACACTTAAGAGAACAGACAAAGCTGGCATAGAGGAGAAACACGTGTGTGCAGACCAAAGGCACCTTGCTGCTGACCTAGTACTGAAGAGTCTAGCTGGGGCTGGGGAGATGGCTCAATGAGTAAAAACACTTCCCGTGCAAGTGTGAGACTCTGAGTTTGGCGCCCCAAGCACCAGTGTAAAAAGCCAAGGGTGCCATAGTATCTTGGCAGAAGGTACCAGGCATCTTCTCATAACCACAGCAGGAGTTTTTACACTTACACATACACCATGCATACAAAAACAGTACTCAAAAACACTGGGTCATTTTGTCCTTGTCTTCTGAAAACCTTTAAACTTATTCTTATTCTTATTATGTTCTGATTTGGGCAAGTTGAAGAGACAGCCTAGGGGCATCTTCACTTTGCATCACAGAGTTTAAGCAACACAACGCGGTTCCTCCTTGTACAAAATGTATCTGAACATAGGTCAGAACTCTTGTGGTTGAACAGTATGATATTATGCATTTTATAAAAAATGTGTGTGTGTGTGTGTGTGTGTGTGTGTCCTCGTTACCAATGTTGATGTCTTCAACTAAGACCCAAATCCATGTAGACCTTGAGTCTGAAGCTAACCCGCCTGATTTCCATATTTCACTCTCCTGCTTGCTACGTTCTCAGTCACTCAATATTAGTTTGTAATGTCATGTTGACTTAAATGTCCAATTATATTTGATTACTTGATGAACGGCATTCCACGAGAAATAACATTCTTTCAACGAACAGCTATCAATTACATTGTGTCCATGGAGCATCTTTTAGAAGACACTTTTAGAAGATAGCTGTTAGGAGAAATTTACATCAGAAAACAGCTTCCTAGGTGTTGTTATAAACAGCTTAAATAATTAATCATGGTCTAAGGAGTGCCTAGGATACATTCAGAAGTCCGTGTGAACTGAGTATTTGCTTTGCCCTGGGCTGCAGTTACTCCAGTATGAATTTGTTAAAACCCAGGGCTGTGAAAATAATGACTCAGTACACAAACATTTGGTTCAACCTTACAGGGGTCAGATGCGTATCCCATGGAATATGCTTAAAGCTCAACATTTATTGGGGAGGATTTTCTTCTCATCTGGTGCTAGGCAGATTTCTGAAACTTTGCCCTTGAGAAGGAAGCATAGACAGGAGTGGGAGGACCTACCAGTGGGAAGAGCAAAGCATTGGAAAGGTGAGGGCAGGCAGAGTCTCTGGAGGACCTACCATGTGGAAGTGCATAGCATTGGAGAGGAGAGGGTAGGGAGAGTTTCTGGTTATCTGTAGATTTCTTATATTTATTTTGAGTCAAAAGAAGCAGAAAGGCATTCAGAAGCTGCCAAAACAAAGTGAACCTTTGCTCCTGGCAGCAGCTTTCAAATGAAAATAAGACACTCTGAGAATCGTAGCATTAAACGTGTCCTATAGCTGTACACTGTCTCCTGACTTTTCCTCATAGTGTTCCAGGGGGCTTTCTATTTTACACATCGCTGTTATTTTTCTTTAAGCCAGCAAAATCCACGTGCATGTGGATGCTTCCCCTTCCAGTGACCCAGCTGCCTTATCATTTTATCTAATAGCTATAGAATTAGAAAACTCTGACAAATCCCTTATGGCAGTAGTGTGCCCAAGGGGGAAAAAAAAACTTTCATTGGAGTTTGGAAATGGAAACTCTACACAGAAACTTTGCTGTTGGTGAATTTAAACCAAAGGCATAGCCTTGAATGGGGATCTGGAGAGTGAAATCACTCTGTAACTTAATTGTACCAATTTTAATTTTGTATTTATGTCTGGTTGTTTGTTCCTGCCAGGCCCTAGAGGAGACTCCCCTGACTGTTGCATCTCACTTTGTTCCCAATATATTTCCCAGAACAGAACTCCATAGAATTTATGACCCAATTTTTGCGTTTGATTTAATCTGTAAAACTACCCAACTCACACTAAGCACATAGCTGGCTGTTATAACGAAAAAGCTGTCTCTCGCCTTTTCCAAGGTTGCTAAAAGGCCAAGAGCAAGGATGAATCTTGATTCCTGTATCACAGTCCCTCCTTCTCATACAAACAGATTTTCTTTTATTTCACAGTATTCATTTGACCACGATTGTTATTTTAAAAGATAAAAACTGCCTAGATAGGGTTCTTCAAATCTGTATCTAACAAATGAATGAGCAATTTTGAAATAATTGTTCCAATGTGAAAGTTTGACCTTGTATGGGAAAACAAGAAAATAATAACAAAATAATGGAGATAATATAATAATCTTGTTCTTCGTTTGACAAGATGAAGCTTTATTTTGTCTACTTGAAAAGGAGTAGTATGTAAACATTCCTACTATCTATCATAGATAATTACTAATAATTGTAGTCTTAGGTTATTTTATATCATGCATAGAACATTTTAGGTGGATATTTTTAAGTTCTCTATACTAGATCTCTATTTCCACAGTATAGAAAGAATACAATTTTATCCCAAAATATTCTCCTAATTTTTCATTTATATTTGTCATATGAGATTCAATTGCTTTTAGAATCTTAACACTTCTTTTTTCTGACATGTCTGTGAAACAAGTGCTAATATCCTGCTAGTGCTCAGCTGTTAATTGGTTGCATATATCAAGCTCCCTCCTCCAAGGCTCAGAGACATCCTAGGAGAGTAAGCAGAGAGGAAGAAAGAGCCAGTATAGGTGTTGTGAAATCCTTGTCTGTGGATATGACAGCACGTTTGTACACATAAGCCCACAGCTGAGGTTACCTCCACAAGACGGAGGCAGGCAGAAAAACTCTAACACAAATAGTAGAGATGCAACCAGATCCCCCACCTCCCACCCCCTGCTGAGGAGATACGGTCACTGATGGAAGCTGAAGAGGGAGAGCCACTTTGAGGATATAACTGCTGGTCCCAGACTCAGAAGCATATGGGTAGTATTAGTTATATGCAGGGAATTATCAGTAATAGTAAAGAGGTTACGAAGTTAATTGAGAATGAGATGCAGAAGCACTAAAGAGAGGAGAGAGTTGATGGAGAATGAATGAGATAAAACTACACCATTTAAATGTATAAGATTTTCACAGAATAAACAAGGCTATTAAATAAAAATCCTAAGACAGACACAGTTAGCATCTTCCCACCTGGTTAACAAATGGGTACCTGAAGACGGTAACAGGCAGTCTCCTATGTGCCTTTCATTTTAGCCACTACCAAGTACCTGTCCTCAGTCCTTAAAGGTTTGCTCATAGGAAGTGCTTTTAGTCATGTATGCTATAGTATACTTCCAAAATCATTGTAGATAAATGCTATCAGAAATCAAAAGATGGAAAATGCATCTAAGGAGTTCTTCACCAGCTCATAGTCATAGCAATGCAAAGCTGGCATTCTAGAGAGAGAAAAAAAATATCTTGTGTTATGCAGGTGGGTTGTACCTATTTAATAGTAATTTACGACTTGCAGTGTATTTCTCAAACAGACTATTGGCCATACTTCAATATTTCATTTTTATTTGCTAATTTATCACTATTGGATTCTACTTCTGTTAGTAGATTGGATGCACTTGAAATACTTTAAGAAGCATAAAAGTTATACCCACAGGGTTTATAAACAGTTTGTATATTTTCTTTATTAAATACTTTCTTTAAAATGAAGGCAAATTGCACAGTGTCATTATCAAATGTAATAGAACTGGGACACAACATAGGAATATCAAACAAAGCACTGGCTATTGATGAGGCTGAGAGCCACAATGAAGTAGGTACTTACTAAGTTCTGTTTTGCTCCTAGTGAGCACCAGAACAGATCCTAGAATGCAGATTTTCTATACTCAACAGAACAACAAAGGAACCTCAGGCAGTACAACAAATCAAGGGAGTGATAATTCACCTGATAGAAATCTGAGCTTTAGGAAGGGTAATTTCTCGAAATTGGTTTTGAATGAGTGGAATCTGAATTGAGTCATAAAATTAGAAAATTGCAGCAGATACTCAGAGATAGGGACTGTAGCTCAAGCAAAGTATCAATATGAGAGTTATAAATTTAGAAGTATACAAATCTAAATGGGAACCAAGACAGTAGACTAAGAATACTGAAGACAGTTTGATTATTCTGTACCATTCAGCCTTACGTTAAACATAATTGTATGGGTCCAGTCCTTTAAATTGGATGTTTGTGAACCATGCTACATATTAGTTGTATGGATTTATTTATATACATCCATAAACAGTTCTAGAAGTCTGTTTGCTGATCTGTAAAATGAAAATAAACAGAGCACTTCAACTGACTCCTGAGAGTCCCCAGTAAGCCTGCTTCTGGTGGTCATGTCTACACAGATGCATCATGTTGTATGTGGGCACATCTGTGTCTGTATGGTGGTCATTACTGAGTTACATTATAACATAAGGTTACAGTGCAGTTTTTACCACAATTATATTTTTAGTCAGACTTAATTCATAGCCAGTTGGGAAAAGATGCTGGAGAGATGCATTTCCCTGGACCTAGAAAAAAAATAAAGCTTTATTTTCAGAAACGGACATATTAGAGTCATAGAGCAGTAAACTAGGACTTATGACTCATCTGTAGTTGAACTAGAAAGAAAACAAAGAGCTCCTTGGTATGGCTGCAAGGAACTGAATTTGCCAACTCCCAATAAGTTAGTAGGAGGATCCTGATCTGTAGGTAAGGTCACAATCTCAGTTACCCTGTCCACTTCACTGAAGACAACCTGAGTCAACTCAGATAGACTTAGATAATAGTCAATGTACCTTGCTTTAAGTGGCTAAGTCAGAGGCTGTTATAGTCACAATAGAAAAACCAATACAGTTATAGACTTGAATAAACCACCTAAGTAATAAAAATCTGCACAACTCTGCATTTTCATTGATTGTAATTGTCTACCCAATCCCAAGGGATATATCTACAAGACGATTCCCAAACCTAAGACTTTAGGACACACTGCAGTAGAGACTATAGAAGGATTATAAGAACCAAAGGATCAGGGAGTTTGCTGTGAGATTGTGTATACCAGTAATTTGAGAAGCTACATCCACATTTTATCAACATGACTGTCTAAACATGAGCTGAACAGCAGCAATATACATGCCAAAGTAGGCAGGTAGAAAGGAGACTTCTATCCTATGCAAAGGATAGGACTTTGGGCAAATAGTGGATGCTGAGTGTAGGAGAAATAGTCTTCCCCAGAGAAGAACATACTAGTTGGCTATCCAATATCAAATGGTCACCCCTGAAAACATTTTTACAAGTGACGTTGTACAAACTGAGTGTGTTATATTTAGGAATCCAGCTGTATATACATATGCATTTCTACATGTAACAAATATAAAAGAAAGCTATGAATTTGAAAGAGAGCAATGAGCAGTATATGAGAAGGTTTGGAGGAATTGGAAGCATTTGTTAAAAGTAGCTATGACTCCTGTTCTATTTTTGTTTGTTTCATTTTGTTTTGTTTTGTTTTGTGGTTTGAAAATAGGAGCTAACTCACATTCAGAAAATTTAACAAGCAATTGCGAAGAGCTGGCTTAGAAATATCATACAAGCACCCCCCCCCCTCCAAAAAAGAACGGAGATAAAAAACCATCAAAAAGAATTCATAAATATTATAAGGACATTAAACTGTAACTCTCACAATTGATGGCTTCTGGAGGGGATGTGAGTAGGGGAAGACTCAGTTTTCCTTTAGGGGTTGGCTAGTAGGAGTTTAACCATACTCCAGTGAGTATATGGGCAACACGGACTGGACTCCTCTTCCTCCACCTCCTCTATTTATTATTATTATTAGTAGTAGTAGTAGTAGTATTGTTATTGTTATTGTTATTATTGAAAAGGAAGGTCCCAGGGGTTAGGAGATAAACCCGGGAGGAATGGAAAGTGAGTGTGATAGGGGTTCAAAAGTGAAATTCCCAAATAATCCGTAAAAATATTGTGTTTTAAAAGGAAAAAGAAATAATAACACAGCAATCCTAAAGACTTCTGATCCATATTATTTTTCATCTCCACAATTTTACTTAATTTCATTAAATTTTAATTAAAAGGAACATTAATAAGGCATTATTATTATTATTATTAGGGCTTTGTTATTTCAATTATTTGTTATCATTTATATAGAAGAAACTTTTATTATTTATATAATCTTTTTTTGTTTGTTCTTAGTCTTGTCTCTTACATTATCACAGTTACTCCTCCTTCCACTTCTCCCAGACTCCCCCCCATGTTCTCCTGCACAGATGTACTCCTCCTCCTCCTTTACCTTCAGGTAAGTTCAGGCCTCCCAGGGCTATCAACCTGCATTACAAGTTACAATAAGACTAGGCAAGCACCCTCATATCAAGGCTGGATGAGGCAAGCCATGAAGAGAGAAAGGGTTCCAAGAGCATGACAAAGATTCAGAGACAACCTATACCCCCAACATTAAAAATCTGGCAAAAACATGACAACCATAACATATATGCAGAGGGCCTAGTTTAGATCTATGCATACTCCATAAATGTTGACTCAGTCTTTGTGAGTCCCTATGAGCCCTGTTTAGTCGATTCTGTGGGCCATGTTCTTATGGTGTCCTCAACCCCTCATATTCCTATAGTCTTCTATCCCCTTCTTCTGCAGGATTTTGTGAGATCTACCTAATGTTTGGCTGTGGGTCTCTGAAGATGCTTCTATCAGTTGCTGGAGGAAGCCTTTTCGATGACAGTTGGGCTAGGCTCTGGTCTATGAATATAGCAGAATACCATTAGGAATCATTCCATTGCCATATTTTTCTTTTTTTTTCTTTCTTTTTTTTTTTTTTTTTTTTTTTTTTTTTTTTTTTTTTTTTTTTTTTGTAGTCATGTTCAGTTCTATCCTAGGACTGGATTCATGACTAGCCAGGCATTGTCAAGAATGAGCTTCTTCTTGTGGCATATGTATCAAGTTGGACCAGTCGTTGGCTGGCCACCCCTACAAGTTCTGCACCACCCTTATACCAGAATACTTTTCAGGCAGGACAAATTGTAGCTCTAAGGTTTTATGGCTGGGTTGATGCCCCAGTCCTACCACTAGAAGCCTTGTTTGGTTCCAGAAAGTGGCTGGTTCCAGCTCCATATCCCCTATTTCTAGGAGTCTTTGCTAGGGTCACATCATAGATTCCAGAGAGTTTCCATTATACTAGGTCTTCATCTTGCTCTCAAATTTATCCCCAGTTCCAACAATCTCTCCCAGTACTCTCTCCTTCTGCTACCACACCCCTGCCTGACTACTCCTGTTTCCATCCCCACCTGATCCCAGTCCACCTTCAAAATCTATTCAATTTCCCCTTTCCAGGAATATCAATGCATCATACCTTGAGCCCTCCAAGTTACTTAGCTTCTCTGGGTCTGTGGATTGTAGCATGATTATCCTATACTTAACTTTTAAAGAAAACATTAACAGTAATGTTTATTTAAATACAAATGCAATGTTAAAGGCAAAAGCTAAGGCAATCTATTTTACTATTAAATGTTTTGCACAAAACAAGTTAAGGTACACTTAGACATCTGGAATGTTAAAGAGGGGTCTCTCACAGTATCCGCAGCTTCAATATGTGTGTGAGGAGTCTCCTTAAACAGGTAGTGATGGAAGAAAGTGAACTGACCCACTTGCCAGTGAACCATCATCGAGGACATGGGGAAGAGGACCAAGATATCATAGAAACTGTTTTAAATCTTTGTCTTAAGCATCCACACCCTTGTCTTCCTTACTTCTAAGGCCCATATAGTCTGTGGCTTATCTTATGGGCATTGTGAACTTTTGGACTAATATCCATTTATCAGTGAGTGCACACCATGTGTGTTCTTTTGTGTCTGGGTTACCTCACTCAGGATGATACTTTCACGATCCATCCATTTGCCTACAAATTTCATGAAGTCATTGTTTTTCATCACTGAGTAGTATTCCACTGTGTAAATGTATCACGTTTTTCTGTATCCATTCTTCTGTTGAGGGATGTCTGAGTTGTTTCCAGTTTCTGGCTATTATAAATAAGGCTGCTATGAACATAGTTGAACATGTGTCCTTGTTATATGTTGGAGCATCTTTTGAGTATATGTCTAGTAGTGGTATTGCTGGGTCTTCAGGTAGAACTATTTCCAATTTTCTCAGGAACTGCCAGACTGATTTCCAACGTGGTTTTACCAGCTTGCAGTCCCACCAGCAATGGAGGAGTGTTCCTCTTTCTCTACATCCTTACCAACGTCTGCTTCCATCTGTGTTTCTGATCTTAGTCATTTTGATTGGTGTGAGGTGGAATAGGGAGAGGGGGACGTGGGAGAGAGAGGAGGGGAGAATAAGGGGGCAGTATCAGGAACTAGAAGAGATGTAAGAGAGGTACAGAAGGTAAGGAAATTGAACAAAAAATATGTAAAGGGGGGGGGAGAAGGAACTGGGGATAGTCACTGGAGGGTCCCAGACACCAGGGAAACATGAGGCTACCAGGACCCAGTGGAGATGACTTTAGCTGAAATGAGCAGAGAAGGGAGAGAGAGAACCTGTAGAACCACCTTCAGTAGATAGACACAGTTCCTGGTCGAGGGATGGGGCCACCCACTCATCTCAAAGTTTATAACCCAGAAACGTTCCTGTCCAAAGGAAGAACAGGGACCAAAAAATGGAACAGAGACTGAAGGAAGGGCCAACTAGCAACTTCCCTACCTGGGGATCCATCATGTCTGCAGACACCAAACCCAACACTGTTGATGTGATCAAGAGAAGCTTGCTGACAGGAACCTGGTGTGGCGGTTCCGTGTGAGGTCCAGCCAGCAACTGATCGATGCAGCTGCTGATGCTTGGAGCTGACCATCAGACTGAGCTCAGGGAACCTGGTGGGGGAGCTGGCAGAAGTTATAGAGGAGCAAAGGGGAATTTCAACCCCATTGGAAGAACAATAGAGCCTGGCTGGACCACCCAGTTCTCCCAAAAACTAGAACACCAAACAAGGAGAGTACCTGGAGGGATCCATGGCTCCAGATACATATGTAGCAGAGGTTGGCCTTGCCTGACAGCAATGGGAGAGGAGGGCCTAGGTCCCGGGGAGGTTTGATGCCTCAATGTAGGGGAATGCTGGAGTGGTGGGGCAGGAAAGTATTGGTGGGTGGGGGAGCTCCCTCATACAGGCAAAAGGGAGGGAAAGGGCAGATGTGGGATGGGGTGTTGGTGGAGGGGTAACTGGGGAGTGGGCTATCATTTGAGATGTAAACAAATAGAATGATTATAATAAAATAAATTCTATGTCTTAATTTCTTAAATGTTATTTTACCCCACATGTGACCAAGCTGATATGTCTCTTACAGTGTTATTAAACACATGAAGCAATCTATAAATAAGGTAATTATAGAAAAGTTGAACCCTACACAGAAATCCAACTCAGTATAATCTCTTTGGAATGGTTTCCTGAATGCTGCTCAACACCTCTGGGTCTTGTTCAGCCTGATCGCTTTACATGAAATTCCCTTTGGATATTTCACTTCTGTGAATCTCTCCTTTTCTTACAAATAAAAGAGTCGGATAAGAAATGCTCACTGTACATAATTCATTTGGCATATCATGAATTTTACCTGGATAGTGTTTTCATTTTCTATTTGCTGGAAATGGCTTTGAATTCAAAGACATTTTATTGACATATTTTAATAAAATCAAAATTAAATATTAGTTTAAATATTAGTATTTTAAATTAGATCACATATTAATTAGTTGTATTATCTAAATACTCTTGTATTATTTTGTTTCTTGTTTGTTGAAAAATACCTTCACCATGCAGTCCGGGATGACTTTACACCCACCTATTAGAATTGAGATTACAGATATGAGCCACCACAGCCTGACAATAATGTGTATTAAATGAACGGAACCTAGCCTGGCGGCTTAGCACAGAAACATTTTTGTTTGGGCCTTTCGAAGTTATGTCTAGGCCACATTATCCATGCATTTTTAAACTGGCCATCAAAGAAATACAGAAAGATCCATTAATCAAGTGGCGTGTTACAGTCCAAAATTATTCTAGTTTTGTTCACAAACTTTTTTATGATAAAACTAATTATTTCATCATTATGAAAGCACCCAATAAAATAGTTGTCAAAATGGGAATAGTCTTTAAAAAAAGATTTTGGCATTCTATTAACTAAAAATCTGCCATATTTCTGCTAAATATGAAAATACAAATTGGATAATTAAAGAATCTGATCCACACATAAAATAGGGGTAAGGAGGCTCAGCTGTTAAGAGCTGTACTTGGTTTTCCAGAAGACTCAAATTCCCAGACGTCACATGGTGGTTCAGAACCGTTTGTAACTTCCTTTCCAGTGGATCTGACACTCTTGCAGACAAAAGACTCATACAAATTTCAAGAAGATGAATGAGAAGTGGGAAGGCAAGGAGGAGGAGGAGAAGGAGAGGAGGAGGAGGAAGGAAAGAAGGAAAACCAAAAGAGGAGGAGAAAAAGGAGGAGAAAGAGGAGCATCACCAAAAAAAGGAAGGAAGGAAGGAAGGAAGGAAGGAAGGAAGGAAGGAAGGAAGGAAGGAAGGAAGGAAGGAAGGGCAACAAGAGTAGGAGGAAGAGAGGAAGAGAAGGATAAACTGTTTCACTCACATAAAAACAGACTTGGTCATATTAAAAAGTGAAATTCATCTTAAAGAATTAACAAACGTCTTCACCTGTCGGTAGTGTGAGGATGCTTGTCTGGAAAGGCACAAGTGATTTTAGTTGAGAATTGGTTGCAACAAGCAACCTGTATGCCACTTGATCAGCTAAAGATTGTGGGGCAAGTAGATTGTGCCAACAGACTGAAGCACTGGACAGGTTGAATGAGCTCAAACCCCGTGAATCTCAGAATTGAGAACAGTAGGGGTGGAGCCTCTCCCTGCCTAGCTCTACTTGCTCGGGAACACATAACCATGTCACCCCCCACTGAGAGGACCATGACAATCACCCAGGTAGGGAAAACACCTGGAGTGCTTCCCCATGCAAATAGAGCATCACTAATGTCTCAAACTCAGCCAGTAGGAATCACCTACCTCTAAATCCCACCCTACTCCTCAATGTTTATAAAGTCCCTGTCCATAAGGAATAAAGTGCACAAGTCACTTCACTTTGTTGAGCTGAAACCCTTGAGGAAGAATCCTATCTCTCAAAACGTCCATTGCTGGACTTTGGACCCACCTGGCAGTCCAGGCTCACATTGGTGCTGCCCTTGGCACTGGTGCTGCAGCCGCCATGGCTGTGGGACCTCAGCTGCCTGCCCAGCACAGGCTGCTCACCCTTTTCGATTCTCTTCTTAGAACTGTAGCATTTCCAGCTTTTCCAGCAGAATGAGACCCAAGAATCCTATTTGTCCTGGTTCCTCAAAGGATAACAAAAGATCTTGGAGAGCACGGGTATGTTGGAAAACCCTGCTACTAAGGTCTTCTATGTCTGGATAAGCTCTTCCAAGCTCAGCACAAAAGGGAGGACTCTCTCAGTGGGACTTCCTCTTCTCTCCCTGACCTTAGGTGGAGAGTGTCTCTAAACATAGGTGCCTGACCTTATCTCGAGCATGACCCTGCACAAAGCGTCCTGCAAGTGCTGCATGCTTCAGTACATTACGTCCCACTCAGCCATTTCCTCCAGATGATCATTAGGTACTGTGTCACGACCAACAACCCTTCCTGCTTGTAGTACCCAAAAAACTCTAAAGAAACTCACATCCCCTATGGCCAGATTCCAGGCTAACAACCCTTCCTGCTTGTAGTACCCAAAAACCTCTAAAGAAACTCACATCTCCTATGGCCAGATTCCAGGCTCAATGCCCCCTAACTCCCAAAACTGCCCAGAGGGATTTAGAATTCCTCTTCTTAAAAAATGAAGCATTCCCAGGCCCCAGCAGCCAATGATGTACACTCACTTTGGATATCCCTACCCATTCCACAAGACCTATATAGCCCTTGTTGACCACAAAAAAGTTGGGCTGTCTCAATGAAGCTGATCCCAGATGTCAGTCCCTTGGAACCAAAGCATGCTCCCTTTGTTCTTGATAGTCTGTGGCCAACAGCCACTGGGGAGAAGGGAGGGTCGCTTAGATGCTAAAGCCAAAGGACTTGGAGATTTAAAGGCTTCTGGAGTGCACGTCTCATTTTAGTTTGATAGTTTGTTTGTTCTGCCTCCCTCAGAAGAGTTGTGCCCAAGGGAATCCCTCTGATCACTGGGTCTGACTTAATGGACTGCTTAAATGTATGTCATGTCATACTATCATCTAATAGGGGCCAAATAACAGGTTGTAAAATCCCTGTACTCGGAAACTTCAGTTTTGGGTCCAGCACAACATGGGCATTGTTGTTAAGAACTTAGTCCCTCTACTGAATCACTGACAATGATGCCTGAGTCAAGGTGTCAAAAGGAATAGCTTTCAAAGCTGTGTCCCAGCGAATCAACCATTGCTTACACATCTCCAATACGGCAGAGGCTACCTGGTCACAGCCACAGACGCTGGGTCTTTAGCATGGGCAAGCATAGAGCACCAGTAGTAAATTCAAGGGTCTATCTAGGTCGCCAGAAACTCACTATGGCAATGGTTTCAATAACAAAATTGTCATAGCTCTAGCATAGCAAGATTTGGGAGCAGGCAGGGGTTTCATTCAAGAAGACCACAGCACTAGCTCATTTGACGGATTTTGGAGTGCAACGTTTCTCTTGTGAGTATATACAGAAATGGTGATTGTTGTTTACTTAAATGGAAAGCATTTCCAGGCTTTTATGCAGAGCAGACCATTGGGACACATACCTAGAAATACTAAAGGAAACTCAGCGTGCGACAAACAGCTGTCTCAGTGTCTCCTGACATCTTCACACCAAAGACCATAAGAGTTTTCTATGGATCAGATCACTGTGAGCCAAGGAAGCAACTGCTGCAAAACTGATGGTCCCTGCCTGCTCCTACCTGCCTCTATATGTCTTAGTATGCCATTCTCTCCAGAAGTTCTTTCTATGCAGTTACTACAGGGGTTTTTTTTCAACTGTGGTGGACTCCTACACATTTCCAGTACTATTTTGTTTTGTTCATGATTGACTGTGTATGTTTTCTCTGGGAATAGGCTGGTGTCTCGGGTCCTGTTGACATCAGTCTTGCAGGTGGCATACTTTTGATTATAGAAGACAATATGAAGGATGCAGGAAATAAAAAGCAATAATAAACAGAAATGATTTGTGAGAGAAAATTACAACCAATAGCACATTGAAATTAAGAGAAATGTACTAGAGAAACCTTTCATAATCATAATCTCCTGTGATAGCTGATATTGACTATCAACTTGACAGAATTTGGACTCAGCACGGAAATGAATCTGTAGTCATGTCTATGAGGGACTGCCTATTAAAACAAAAGACCTACCCTATATATGGGTTATATGATCCTATAAACTGATTTTGAGTGAATAAAATGATTAATGCAGGCCAAGCACTGCTTTCATCTTTTTCTGCTTCCTGACTGCAGATGTAATGTGACCAGATGCTTCCTAATCCTGCCACCATGCTTTTCCTGCCATGACGGAATGTGAGTGAAAATGAACCCTCATTCATTTTGGCTTTTGCCAGATATTTTGTCACAACAATAAGACAAACAGACATGTCTTTTGTAGTAAAGATGTGGATTATGCATATGACTACTTTGCAATTTTCTAAAGAGGATATAAGTACTAAAT
>JADRCD010207812.1:0-12518 GCA_019843815.1 Montemys delectorum | reverse complement strand
AAAACACTATATAACAGCCTCCTCAAAAATGCCAAGAAAACAAAATTAAACAACACCCAAACAGAAAACAAAACAAAACACCCCAGCCAAACTGTAACCAAATACAAGCACACAAAAATAACTTCAGTTCATTATATGCTGGTCAACTACTCCTGAACATGAGGGTTGCCCTGGAGTGCTTGATATACAAGCAAAACTCAGTTGATTTAGAGGGCCAGTGTCACTACATTGGAAAAATAATAATTTTTCTTTTTTTCTGCATGTATAAATGAGGTCAATTGCTAACCTTTCCAGTAATAGCTAAATTTTCATTTACTCACTTATTCACTCAAAATATAAAAATGTAAAATATGCTAAGATAAAACAAAAACTATCAGATTAAAGTTGGACAATACAAAGCAACAGAAGAAGAGAGTGTCTTGTGTCAAGACAAGGCACAAGAATCAGGGACCAACTTGTTCACAGACTCAAGAATCCCATCAAAACCCTAAATATATGCTGGGGATTTGGTGTAGACATTTGGAGGCCCTGTGCTGCTTTAGTGTCTATGGATTCATATGAGTTATGCTCGGTTGACTTAGAGGACCTTCTTCTCCTGCTGTCCTCCATCCCCTCTGATCTCTTACACTCTTTCTGCTTCCTCTTCCATGGGATTCCCTGAGCTGTGAGGAGGATGTGTTGGTGGGAATATCCCATTTAGGACTGAGGAGACATTCAGTTTTATAGAAGGATTTCAACATTTCTTGTACTGGGTGCTCCTTCCTATACTCTGTCTTCTTTATCCTCTACTGTGGTGGATCACAGTTATTCTGCAAGGGAAAATCTGGCAGTGAAATAATACTATCATAAAAAGTATTTTAAAATGATGCTTCAGAACTAGGAATATTCAATAGCTAAATATATGATAACATTACTAATTTAATCTTCAGTGTGAGTTATGGCAGAGTGCCTCTTGTAAAAGTAAAGCCATCCTGTCCCATCCCAGTGTTATTTTATATCTGCCAGATTACTTCACAGCCTTCCACCCACAGCCACAATCACCTCGGTAATATTTCTGGGACTGCCCCAACCTTGACCATGGTCCAAACATATTATGTTGTATCTGGCACATACTGGTGGGCCTTCCAAACAGATGTTACTAGGCAACTCTAAGTTCTTCGCTAACATAACATCTTCATCTTCTTCTCCCTTCCCTTGAGCACTAATGTAATTATTGTTTTTGTCTCTAAAAAATAGAGCTTTTGAGCTTGGGCACTAAGAGACTCAACCTAACTTTGGTCTGGCATCAATAAAAAAGATTAAAACTTTCAATTGAGTTGTTCAGCATTGTTTGTCAACTATCTGGGGTGGGTCATTTCACTTGCATTTCATTTCATTACTGTTTAGGTCATCATCAGAATCCTTGTTGGAGAAGATATGATTCCATTGATAAGACAACTTGCCCCTGCAGTATAGTTCTTAGATAAGAAGCATAGGTGATACAGGGTAGATAAGTTGGGCAGAACAATGGTAGTATCTGTAGAAATCAAAGTGATGCATACTACAACTTTTGCTTGTAGTATACTGCTGCCCTAAGTATGCTAAGTATGTGCTGTCACATAGGTGTCCCTTACAGAGTCAGATAAAGTCTCTTTCTGAATGTATAAATAATAGTTGCAAAATGTTACTGTGCTTTATGTTTCTTGCAATGTTGTGACACACTTCATATTCTATGAAACAAGTTCACTCTGAAGGCAGAAAAAATTTCTGAATTCACAGAAATAGAAGCTGTCTACTACCATACACACAATTAGCTAACGATATAGGCCTATTATACAGCAGAGATCAACATAAGCTTTGCATTTTTTTTGAAAGAGTCTTGCAAAACTAAGACCAGCTGCCCAGCATGGATTCCATTGGGAACACTCAATTTGCCCATCAGATGGAGGACCTTAAAAGCAATGCTTGGATTGATATGAATGAAGGACATGTGAATCATGGGGCTCAAGTGCTGAAGGATAATTTGCACAAGGAGTTGAGGCAGGTGATTTAAGACTCCAGATAGTGCTGTGCAGTCTGTCTCTGCCTCAACAATGTGCTGTCTTCACTATGATATGTAGCTATTCAAGAGATATAAATGACAAAAGACAACAACTGGTCTAATTCATGAGTACCTGGGACATATCTTGAAGATTTTCATGAATAATCAATGAATACATTGCTAATGATTTTAAAACATTGTTGAGTGTAGTTGAAACTATTACTCTCCTCTATGGATTAAAAGTGATATTTTAACACTTGGACCTATCGACATGGATAATACATGCCAAGGACTTGTGCATGGAGTCAGTCCTCTGGGTATCTGCTACCTTGTTGGGCAGAAGAAAGCTTTGTAAATCGTGACTGCACGTTTCCTTCAGCAGGAACAGCTGGGGGTGGAGGCAGCTATGAAGGTCCTTCGTTGCTTCTCTCTGTTCAGATGCAATTCTCTGTTCCATCCATCCATGGATGGTCTCAGGAGATGACAGGATTATACACATCTGCACTTTTTGAGTGTCATTGCATTCTCCCAACAGATTTAACTTTCATCTGCTGTTTTCTCAGTGACTTTCCAGAATCCTGCTCTTGGGATCTGATATATTCCCAGAGATCCCTGAACAGCAACTGCTGACTACCACAGAACATCAAATGGTGTGTGGGTTATAAGTATAATGGTCACAATCTCCTGCAGAAAGCCACACTTCCTTCTCCCCTTCCACTGCATCTTTTTCCTCTTTGTACTGAAAGGAACAAAAGTAAGCTCATTTCTTCTCATAGACCACCACCATTGAACATCATTTCCATAGGCTAGCTAAGAAAATGGCAGAATCTGGATACATTTTAATATGAGAAAATGGAAAAACAGATATTTTAAAACATTTTGGGTCTTTTGTTTAGAAGAGATATTAAATATATTTGTTTGATGTTCAGGGAAAAATGGGTATGTATGTATATACACAAAGATTATGCCTCTGTGAGAAAGAAGCCCCAAATGTATCCTTGATTTAGTTCAGGTCAGTGCAAACTCTGAAGTGTTTTCAGTTGTGTTTTCCTTAATGACAGAGATACAATACCAACACCTGATCTTCACATCTCATCACTCAAGAGACTCCAAAAGGCCACTGAGCTCCAAATCTTCCCTTTGTATTGCAATTACAGAAACACCTGTGTTACCTCTCTGTGCACTGAGCCCATGAAACACAATGTTCTGAGCTGTCAAAACGTCTCATTTCTTTCCTTTAATTCAGAGGCTTAATTGTGGCTGATCTGCCTATTATGTCATGCTATGCTTCATTTAGAGGCATACAGCACAAAGGCTAATGATGGAGATTGTATTCAAAGTGCTCTTGTCAGTATCCACTGTGCTCTGGGTAGCTTCCTTTAAATATAGCATTTCATATACTTGCAAAAGGAAAGTAGGATTTCCATGATGAAAACTAATTCCCAAATCCCAAGGACACTTGAGCAGAATGTACTGATCCAGACTCAACTTCAAGGGCTTTTTACATATTCTAACTTTAAGAGCTGAATCATGTAGTTTGACTGCCTCCTAAAGATGAAAAGCATAAAATGTGGTTTGTTCACTGACTGATATTGTCTAGGGTAACATCTGGACCAATTCACAGTGCCATCTGTGTTTTGTTTGTTTGTTTGTTTGTTTTATGTTTTTAAATTCCAAATCAGATCCAGTGATCTGGAAAGGATACCGCTTAGTGAAAGAAATGGTTTATACCACCAATTTAAAGAGGTAGATTTTAAAAATGATATGGAATATGTTATGATTAATATGAATAGCTTTAGATTAATATTTAACTAATTCATTTCACTGAAATGAACCTAGAATTCTAAGAAGCAACATTTTCCTGGGATGCCTTTAGAAACAGTGTTTGCTACTTCTGTATTCAGTTGTGACTTAATGAAGCAAGTTAGAAAGAAAATAACAAACACTGATAAATAGTGCTATAAAGCCAGATTACAGAAAAACCAACATTCTATCATATCAAGTGTGTACCAGATAACAGACAAAGATTAAATACCCATTTTATATACTCTTTTGCTTAATATAAAATTCTACATGGCAATGAAATCTATGAGGCTAGAGCTGTATTTAGTCTCTGGGCTCAGTCCTCATACACCACTTGGATTAAGCCCTCAGATGTAAACTACATACACTGAATTAAGATAAAATTCATATTTGATTCTTTAAAATCTCAGTGACTAGAGCTGATTTTTAGACATTTCATAGACACCCAGTGAAATTATTGGATGAACATTCAGTGAGCTTACACATTCGTGAGGGTGTGGGGAATATTTTAGCTGAGATGTGCGCAAGGATAAGACATTCAGCGTACACCTCAATGAAGTGAGTAAAGGGGCCACTATGGTAAGAGAGGTACTTCCATATGGGAGAGATGGAGTGATGAGTCCCAGAATCAGAACTGACACTTGTTTATCTAGAAACAAGAAGGGAGCTAGTACAAGTGGACTAGAGTGGAAGAAAAGTGAGATCACAGAGTCATTTTAACACATGGCAAGGCACTGGATTTCACTTTTGAGTAAAGAAGAACCACAGATGGGACATAAGGTGATTTTTCTTTGTAATTTTTTATTAGGTGTTTTCTTTATTTACATTTCAAATGTTATCCCCGTTCCTGGTTTCCCCTCTATCCCCTCCCCCTCCCCCTGCTTCTATGATGGTGTTCCCTCTACCAACCCACCCACTCCCACTTCCCTGTCCTGGCATTTTCCTACACTGGGGCATCCAGCCTTCATGGGACCAAAGGCATCTCCTCCCATTGATGTCCCACAAGGTCATCCTCTGCTACCTATGAGATTGGAGCCATGGGTTGCTCCATGTGTACTCTTTGTTTGGTGGTTTAGTCTTTGGGAGTTCTGGGGTTCTGGTTGGTTCGGCTTTCAGTCCTTCCTCTAACTCCTCCATTGGGAACTCATGCTCAGTCCAATGGCTAGCTGAGAGCATCTTTGTATTTGTCAGGCTCTTGCAGAGCCTCTCATAAGGCAGCTATATCAGGCTCCTGTCAGCAAGCACTTGTTGACATCCACAATAGTGTCTGGGTTTGGTAACTGTATATGGGATGGATCCCCAGGTGGAGCAGTCTCTGGATGGCCTTTCCTTCAGTCTCTGCTCCACACTTTGTCTCTGTATCTCCTCCAGTGTGTATTTTGTTTACCCTTTTGTTCATACTTTGATCTTCCTTCTTCTTAAGCTTTATGTGGTCTGTGAATTGTATCTTGGGTAGTGTCTTAGTCAGGGTTTTTATTCCTGCACAAACATCATGACCATGAAGCAAGTTGGGGAGGAAAGGGTTTTTTTGGCTTATTTCCACATTGCTGTTTATCACAAGGAAGTCAGGACTGGAACTCAAGCAGGTCAGGAAGCAGGAGCTGATGCAGAGGCGATGGAGAGATGTTTTTTACTGGCTTGCTTCTCCTGGCTTGCTCAGCCTGCTCTCTTATAGAACTCAAGACTTCCAGCCCAGAGATGGCACCATCCACAAGGGGCCCTACCCCCTTGATCACTAATTGAGAAAACACCCCACAGCTGGATCTCATGGAGGCACTTCCCCAACTGAAACTCCCTTCTCTGTGATAACTTCAGCCTGTGTCAAGTTGACACACAAAACTAGCCAGTACAGGTAGTCTGAGCTTCTGGGCTAATATCCACTTATCAGTGAGTACATACCATGTGTAGTCTTTTGTGATTTGGTTACCTCATTCAGGATGATATTTTCTAATTCCATCCATTTGCCTAAGAATTTCATAAATTCTTTATTTTTAATAGCTGAGTAGTACTCCATTGTGTAAATATACCACATTTTCTGTATCCATTCCTCTGTTGAGGGACATCTGGGTTCTTTTCAGTTCTTATTATAAATAAGGCTGCTATGAACATAGTGGAACATGTGTCCTTATTACATGTTGGAGCATCTTCTGGGTATATGTCCAGTACTGGTATAGCTGCATTCTCAGGTAACACTATGTCCAGTTTTCTGAGGAACCACCAGAACGATTTCCAGAGTGCTTGGACCAGCTTGCAATCCCACCAACAATGAGGAGTGTTCCTCTTTCTCCATATTCTCGCCAGCATCAGCTGTCACCTGAGTTTTTTATCTTAGCCAGTCTGACTGGTGTGAAGTGGAATCTCAGGGTTGTTTTGATTTGCATTTCCCTGAAGACTAAGAATGTTGAACATTTCTTTAGGTGCTTCTCTGCCATTCAATATTCCTCAGTTGAGAATTCTTTTTTTTTTTTTAAACCCATTTTAATAGGGTTATTTGGTTCTTTGTAGTCTAACTTCTTGAGTTCTTCTTATATGCTGGATGTTAGCCCTACATCAGATGTAGGATTGGTAAAGATCTTTTTCCAATCTGTTGTTGTTTTATCCTATTGACAGTGTCCTTTGCCTTACAGATGCTTTGCAATTTTATGAGGTCACATTTGTCAATTCTTGATCTTAGAGCATAACTATTGATGTTCTCTTCAGGAAATTTTCCCCTGTGCCCACTTGTGGCTCTTCCCCACTTTTTCTTCTATTGGGTTCAACATATTTGGTTTTATGTGGTGATCCTTGATCCACTTGAGCTTTGTACAAGGAGATAAGAATGGATCGATTTGCATTCTTGTACTTGTTGACCACCAGTTAAACCAACTCCATTTGTTGAAAATGCTGTCTTTTTTTCCACTGGATGATTTTAACTCCTTTGTCAAAGATCAAGTGACCATAGGTGTGTGGGTTCATTTCTGAGTCTTTAATTCTATTTCATTGACCTACCTGCCTGTCACTTTAACAATACCCTATAGTCAATAGTTTTTATGACTATTGCTCCATAGTAGATCTTGAGATCAGGGATACTGATTCCCCAGTAGTTCTGTTATTGTTGAGAATAGTTTCACTATCCTGGGTTTTTTGTTATTCCAGAGGAATTTGCAAATTGCTCTTTCTAATTCTATGAAGAACTGAGTTGGAATTTTGATGTGGATTGCATTGACTCGGTAGATTGCTTTCAGCAAGATGGCCATTTTTACTATATTAATTCTGCCAATCCACGAGCCTGGGAGATCTTTCCATCGTCATACAGTGAATTTATTTGTGTGTGTGTGTGTGTGTGTGTGTGTGTGTGTGTGTGTTAGATATCACTGGATATGGCAAAAAAGAAAGAGTAGAAGCAAGGAGAGGAATTAGGAAGCCAAAGAGTACCAGTAAAGTATGGTAGAAATGATCTGTGTTTGTAACTGCATCTTTTTAATTTATATCATCCATATACATCTATAAACTGTTTATTCATGTGCACACACACACACACACACACACACACGCCACACACAGCCCATTAGTCTGGGTAGAAAAGGGAAGTATGAACTCTGTAATGTAGTCCCAAACTTTAGATAAACTGGGGAGGAAGACAGGCCCCAAAAGGAGAAAGAGAAGTGAGGCAGGGGTTGGAAAGTGTGGAGACTGATCTGTTTGAGGCTAAATGGAAACAGCGCACAGCAAATGAAAAAGCATTCATCTGTGGAGTGTACTGCTGCTTAAGAAAGAAGAGAAATGAGGCTCTGCCATCTAATTTTAAGCCAGGGAGCTTCCAGTGCACTTAATGACAGCAGCTTTCAATGTAGCACTTGGGATGAAAACTTGTCCAGGGGAGATTTAGAAAGAATGAAAAGAAAGCAAATAGATATAGTACTACTCAGCCCTCCCTAAATGCAGCATAGTAGATATTCATAAAAATGAATTCATTTTTTTTTATTGTTTCTTTTTTCCAATTGCAATATGGGTCAAGGATTAGGAAGGTTAAGTGTTAGGGAATGTAAGGAATTACCTGCAATAATCACATGGTAGACTGAGTGTGAACTGAACTGGAAAATGAAATGAAGGTGTCAGCAATCTTGTAGGTATGCACAATGCAGTGGAAGACATCCAGGGCATCTTCCACTTATATTGATTTATTAGTGGGTTAGTTAAACTACAAATTTATAAAGTTTAAACAAAAACAAAGTTAAATACTAGAAAAAAAGCAGTTTTAATTGACATACATATATCCTTAAAAGAAGAGACTCTACTAGTACATCAAAGATATGCACAATTTTAAGTGTCAATTTAAAATATACTCATTACATTTTTTAGAACTAGTGGGGTTAGCAAGGATTCTCTTTATATGAAAAACATTAAATATTAGCCTTTGTATCAGTACAGTAATCGTATGTAAAATATAGAATAATGTTACATTAAAAACACAAATGAGTTCTATGAAATAGCCTGGTAAATGGAGAACTCTTTCTCAAAGAATTAAAAACAAGATCTGAGTTAGTCCATGTTAGTTTTTCCCCTTGCCATTGTGACAGTTATTTAGCAGAAATATCTTAAGATAGGAAGGACTTTTTTAGATGGAAGGATTAATGAGATTTCTGACCACCATGACAGGGAACACATGGTGATGGGCGTGGCCCAGTCCTTGTTGTTCATGAGTGAATATTGTAGCAGGTGATATAATAGTGGCTAACCAGAGAATGGGCTGGAAGCAGGGCTTGGTTTTATTTCTTGAAGGGTGATCTCAAGTAGCCTCTGTCACCTAGGCATCTGACTCAAAGGTACAACAGCTGTCCAAACAGCACCACCATCTGGTGACTTAAATACATAAGCCAATGGGGGACCTGTGACATTCAAATCATACTAGATAGGAAGTCTTCCATGATCAAGATATCAATATTTTTTTAAATAAAATATGTGCATATGTTTTTAAGTGGATATTATGATTAAAACTACCAAATTTTGTAATTGATGAGTGGTTTTAAGTTTTTTAATAAACAAATTAATATGTCATATATTATATATTATGTTAATATTAATATATGATATTAATATTATAGTATAATATATATTACATATGTATATACACACACACATATATATATACATATGTATATATGTGTCTATCTATCTATCTATCTATCTATCTATCTATCTATCTATCTATCTATTGAGATAGGGTCTCACTATGCAGACATGGCTGGCCTGGAATTCTCTGTGTAGATAAGGCTGGCCTCAAATTCATAGAAGTCCTCCTACCTCTTACTTCTGAGTGCTGAGATTAAAGGCATGTACCATTATACCTGGCTTAAAATACTTTTGAAAATAAGAATTAGAGACTCCTTTTGTTAAAATAAAACCTCACTATCTACACCTCCATCTGTCTTTCTGTATTCTATCTTTCTCTGTCTCTGTTATACATATATATTGATCATCTATCTCTGTCTCTATCTCAATCCATATCTATATTGATATAGAATATATGCAGCACTACATATGTATATTCTTCACTATATAATATATATTATATACAAAATAAATATGAATTCATATATATATATTCTACTGAATAAATTAGGAAAACAGGAAGTGTAACAAAAAAATGTATGGAGTACTCACTCTTGTGAAGTGGAAACAGTTCTTTGAAAGCAGTGTTTTGCCTTTGTACTTTTCAATAGTTTCAATGTAACTATTTTGTGACTTCTTGATTTTATCAAATAAAATCACTCTATGCAAAGTATTTTTAAAAGATTATAAATATTAAAGATTCAGTAAAAAAGAGGTTGCAGGACCTGTATAGCAATTTTCTTCTTAAACAGTGTAGCCATGAAACCATTTCCCTATAATTTGGTGTATTCTTGATGACAGTGACACCTTTTCCACCTGTAAATGGAGGTCAGGCAGGAAAAGAAGCCCTGTGAGTTGAGCCTGCAGAAGCACTTCTGGACAGATGCAGCTGATGATGGCCAAGGAGTCAGTGAGTGGTCACATAACTGTGATTTCTCCCGCTCTGGCTTTAACCTTGCTTTGTGCTCTTTTTTAAGCATCTTACTGATGCAATGTTTAAAGCACAGAAAAGGAAACAACTTTAGGTCTCCCAGAGATGGAAAGCTCCAAGTTCTTATGCTTTACTCCTATATGTCTACTTACTTTAATGTTTGCTTTCCCATTTTCAACTTATTCCATTTTGGAATAAGTAAACAACAGACAAGTGCCTTATTAAAACATTAAGTGAAATATAGTAGGATATACTGTAGCTATAGAGTTAACAGAGATGGTGGAGCGCAAATCACCTTCGTTTCCACTCTCATGTTGCCTCATGCGTACTTCGGATACGAAAATGCTTGGTGCTGCTACTGTATTTACACAACTATGGCTTTCCCAGCCTTAAGAACTGAGCCTGGATTCTCCACCTCGTTTCTTGATATAGATCTTGAAAATAGTGGACTTCTGAATTTTAGGGCATCATGTTTTATATTTTGGTAATGGTAGAAGCTGTTATTTAATAAACGTGTTTATTCTGATTTGATATTATTATGGAAAATGAATAATTTGCTCCTTTGTACTTCCATTCATAGACAACGTATTTTGATCATATCTATGCCTCACTACAAACCTCCTGCTCTTCTCTGACTTCTCTGTGTTTTTCCCACTCCATACTGGCATGTTGACCAGTTTGATCTTGTGCTACAGCTGCTGTGAGCGAAGGTCCTGCCTTGTCCAGGACACATTGTTTGATAACAGTAGCACTTGTCTTTGGCTCTTAACAACCTTTCTGCCCCTTCTTGCAAGATATTCTCTGAACCTTGAGGAAAGCATGTGTGACATAGATGTACTGATGCATACTACATGTTTACTCACTCTGATATAAGGAATTTTCATACTTAGGCTATTAATCGTAGCAAAGAAGATGTTGGATTTCAAAATATATCAATTCACTTTTGACTATAGTTTATTTTTTTTAACTTTTATTGAATTATGATGAGAAAAGTTACATGATTTCAATTTGTCTGAATTTGTTAACATTTAAAAATATATTTTAAGTAAATAGAATTAAATCACATTCTTGTTTCCCTTTTGTACCCCAACTCCTCCCAGAGACCCCCTCTTCAATACCTACAATATCTTTTTTGTCATATTCCTTAAAATTTATAAAATGTTATAATAAAAATGAGTATTATAAAAGTTGTTTGATATAAAACAATCAGTTTAACAGTCTTATGTAGATGCTTGTCTACAGCAATACTGCAAATACATACGCTTTTCTCACTATAAATTTCAAATAACTCCAAACATATTAACTGTATATTTCAAAATAATACATCACTACTAGTATTTTTTTAAATGAACATAAATATGTAAAGACTTTTTGTTTGTTTGTTTTGTATTTAGTAGAGTTTAAAATCTTGGCACTTTCTGTGGTACAAGCCCGAAATATGAACAATTTTAGACATTGGATTTCATTGAAATAAGGCTGTACATCAATGACCCTCAAATCACCAAAGGATTTTACCTCTATCGTAGCTAAGCTGAGAGTTGACAGTTCTGCTGCACCAAGGAATGAATTGTAGGCACGATTTTTAGATACAGACTTCCTGCTATGGTCAAAAAGCTATTTGACTTGAGTGTGTGACTTTATTCTCAGCCCACAGAGAACAAGTTCCATTCATTTAAGAAATGGTGTAGGTATTAAAATGGTCTATCCATAAAGTCATTCACCAACTGTTTCAATGAACAATGGTTCTGCACGGAAGGTGGTACAGACATTAGGTGAGGATAAGAATCTGGTTCATTGGCTGTGATGATTTTGAAAAGCATTCATCTCAGAGAAAGAGTAACTTATAAAGTCCTCTTCTTCAAACTTGATACAAGAGCTACAAATGTCAAGCAAAGCATTCAGTCTCACTCTTTGTTGTTCTCTTTTCTACAAGCCACCTCCCAAGTTAATTGTCTATGTCTCCCTTGGGTATATAAATACTTTTGAAATATACAAGCTGTTCTGAAAACCATAGTATAGTGTAAAACCATGAAATAAACAATACTAATAGGGAGGCTGAGATAGGAGAAGCAAGATTTCAAGACCCTTATATTGTACACAGCAAAACACTGTCACAAACAAGCTGAAAGTATATATAGATTGTACAATATTGGATCTATTTCTCCAATTACCAAATTAGAGATAACATTAGATGACAATCAACAAATTTCTAATTCCTCATATTTTTGGATTTCAGTTGTTTAGGATATGTTGGAAATATTAATTTTCATATTAAGATATTAAGAAAAGGTAATTGTCAGTTCCTGTTGTTTTTGTTGTATGAGGTGGAATTAGATTTGTGTGGATTTGTTGAAAGATTACTTTCTTGCTTCTTCTAGGGTGTAGTTTTGCCCCTTATGTTGATATTTTCCATCTATTATCCTTTGTAGGGCTGGATTTGTGGAAAAATATTGTCTAAATTTTGTGTTGTCATAGAATACCTTGTTTTCTCCATCTATGGTAATTGAGAGTTTTGCTGAGTAAGTAGCCTGGGCTGGCATTTGTGTTCTTGTAGGATCTGTATGACATCTGCCCAGGATCTTCTAGCTTTCATAGTCTCTGGTGAGAAGTCTGGTGTAATTCTGACAGGCCTGCCTTTATACGTTACTTGCCTTTTTTCCCTTACTGCTTTTA
>JADRCD010207811.1:7802-28006 GCA_019843815.1 Montemys delectorum | reverse complement strand
GCCACAATGCACATGGGCCACAATGCACATGTACCACAATGCACATGTGCCACAATGCACATGGGCCACAATGCACATGGGCCACAATTTACCTGTACCACAATGCACATGTACCACAATTTACCTGTACCACAATGCACATGTACCACAATGCACATGTACCACAATGCACATGTACCACAATGCACATATAAGAAAACAACATGGACCACCCTGGCCCTTCAGTCCTCAGTGTCCAGAAGAAAGACACCCAGACAGCTACCCCATCCCACCCCAAGTGGGCTCTACTACAGTGATCGATGTTGGAGAGATGAAAGCTGAAGTATATGGTGGAAAGATGGGAGAGAAAATGAAACCAAGAGGGTTCATGCACTGTGGAGAGAGGTGGATGTAGAAGGTCAGGAACAGGCAGATATGAGGAGCCCATACAACCACCTGAAGCCTTGGTGATGTCTGGGCCAGGCTGCCACCAAGGGTCATGTCTGGGTTCAAGTGGGATGACCGACTCAGCTTCCATCCAGACCTACATCCAGGGTTCTGAGCTGGCCCACCTCAATATCTACCCCATCTATGAACTGCAGGAGTGCTTGGAGGGGCCCCTCATGCAGATCCAAAGCTGTGGGATCTCCATGATGCAGGGCAACAACAGGATATCTGAGAGGAGTCCCAGTGAGAATCCAGTATTGATGGTGTAGCAGAAGCCAGAGGCCGCAAACCAAACCAGTGACTCACTGCACTAAACATTTGCAAGTAAAGACATGTGGGCAAAAGGGTATATATTGTAGGACACACCACCACACACAGCAGCTTCCATGACAAGATTGTATGTTCGTTTGTTTGCTTGCTTGTTTTCTTTTGAGGGGGAGATTGCAAGGGTGGGGAGATGAGAGGGAGTTGGGTACATGATGTGAAATTCACAAGGAATCAATAAAAAGCTTGAGAGAGAGAAAGAGAGACAGGCAGACAGACAGACAGAGACACAGAGACAGAGAGAGACAGAGACAGAGAGAGACAGAGACAGAGAGAGAGAGAGAGAGAGAGAGAGAGAGAGAGAGAGAGAACAGCTTAAGGGATCAGTTTTCTCCTTCTACCATGTGGGTCCTGTGATCAAACACAAGTCATCAGGCTTGATGCCAAGCTTCTCTACCCCCTGAGCCATCCCAGTGGTCTGAAGTCTTCCTTTTTATAAATGTAAATCAGCTAAACAGTAAAAAATAAATAAATAAATAAATGATGTGATCCCAATATCACCACTTTGCAAACTCTAGTGACAGAAAGACCTGTTCTGGTCCATATGGATGGACATCAATAAACATGAGCACTATAGTGTGCTAAACTGGAATGTAAAATGAGCATTGACTTTCAAAGATTTTGTATATAAAAATGTAAAATATCTCAATAATGTTCATATCACTACATTTTAGAGTATAGTCTATATTTCTTTGTTTAACTATAAATATGGCTAAATAAAATATATTGTTAATTTTACCTTTTTGATTTACATTTTTAAGTATAATATCAAATAAAACTTTGAAGGTAAGTCACCATTTGGGTATACCCATACCCCACACCAATGAATCTATCCTGATTTCTCAAAAATACTAGCTCTACCCATAAATGAAACATAAATCTCCTTTTTTACAACTCTGGCTGTCAGCTACAGAAGAGCTTTTCCTGTGCTTCTCATCCTAAATAAGTTTGGATCAGCCACTCTCAACAAAGATAGAGTCTTCCATATTTCTGTTTTATAAGTTGCACCCACTGCTGTGAGCTGGTCTCCTAACTTTTTTGGTTTGAAGTCTCTCATATTAGCAACTGTTCTTTGATGTACAATAAACTCTTAAATTTCTAACTTAATATGATTTTACTTTTGACAATGCTACTAGAGTTTTTTTTTTAATTGCATAGTAGAGTATATCTGTATTGGGGAGCCCAGATCTAGGTAGCAAACACCAGTAGCTACTAACAACACACCCCAAACAAGGATCACATGCCTCCTGGTAGAGGTGTCCAGTACCATGTAGAAAGCATTCTTACCAAACAAATGGTGCCTGGATCCAATAATCCATTTACAGCCAGCTACTGAATCACAGTAAATGTAGCCATCTGAGGAACAAGACAACAATGCCAAAGGCATTACTATCAGCAAAATCTGAAAAACAGAAAACTCCCTGCATATGAAGGGTTGGAAAATTTTAGAATTTTAAAATAAGAGCATTTAATAGAAATGTATTAATAAGAATATATAATGTATAACTTTTACCTAAAAGGGCATGGAAAACTTCTGTAACAAGCCAAGAATGCAGACTAGCCAGTTCCAGGAACCTGTTGGTCACAAAGCCCCCTCTAACTAGGGCCCAAAATAAGAAACAGGATATAAGTCATCTGGGTGGTTCTAAGAGCTGTCAGCCACAAAAAGAATAACCATTGTCCAAACCACATTCTTGTGACAATGAAAGTGCAGAGTGTTTTCTTTATGACCCTGACTCAACTAGGAGCTGGGTCTCTTTAGAATTTTCCACTGCTCTCTTGTTATGTTTCCTTAGTAACCCCCTCACCCCCCTAGCTTGTGGTTTTTCCCTTTAAATACCCCTTACTCCTTGTGCTTGGGGTCAAACTCCTCTGGCCTGTAAGGTTACGAGCTCGACCCTGGTACCAGCTTATCCCGAATAAACCTCGTGTGCTTGCAGCAAGAACGGTCTCTTGTGAGTTATTGGGTGGTTGTGTCATCCTGAGACTTGAGTGAGGGTCTCCCCAGCTCTGAGGGTCTTTCACATACACCAGGTAACTGACAAGAAAGAAAGCTAGCAATAAAAATATTTCAGAATGTATCTACCAGGTGCAAGCTGTAAGTGGGGCAAGTGATCTGGGTTTCTGGTCCAGCCTCCTTCCTGCTTGAGCCTCCAGGGAGACTGATCTCCTACATAAAACTTAGAAGATGAAATCCCCCACCTTAGCTGCCAAGCCTTCCTAATTCTGTGAATTCCAACTCTCCTAACTTATCCAAGAAGCAGATTTATCTAAAAAGTACCCATCCTTGTTGTTATCTGGATTTGTAATGTCCTCTAAAAGCCATGCACTGGGCTTTGTTGCTGTCTTACTGTGCTAACTGGGAAGGGATACATCCTGCAGGAAGCAGAGCCTAGAGGAAGGAAATGAAATTGCTAGGAGTGTGCCCTCGAAGAGAATATGGTACCTAGCTTCTTCCTCTACACATGTCGCCCTCCCTCCCTGGCAGCCACCCTGGAGTAGGAACTTTATTCTGCTGTGATTTCTCCACCATAGTGGTCTGCTTTATCGCAGATTCAGAGTGACAGACAGAACTGAACTGACCATGGTCTGCCATCTTGGAAACCATGAACCAAGGTAAATCCTTCCATGTCAGTTGACTGTGTCCAGTGTTTTGTTACCGTCATGGAAAGCTTCCTGCATTCCAAACGGTAGTTGGTAGAATATTAGTTACTTTTGTAGCTCTTTGGCCAAATTACTTAACACAGACTTAAGGGGGAAAGGATGTTTTGTGTTGACAGTCTTAGAGAGTCTTAGAAGGGAAGACTTGGCAGAGAGACTGCATCCTTGGTGGTGTGACTCCACCCACAGTGGCAGGAGAGTAAGACAGAGGCAGTTCACATCATAGGAGACTTGAAAGCAGAGAGTGTGAAATCAGAACCAGGAGCTGAACTATCACCTTCCAATCCCAGCCTCTAATAACCTACACTTCTGCCTACTAGGTCTCACCTCCTAAGAGTTCCGAAGCCTCCCAAAAATCATGCCAGAGAGGGAAAAAATAAGCATTTAAACTATGAACCTGTGGGAGATGCTTCACATTCAGATGACAACAGGTAGCTTAGAGAAACCTCCAGTTCTGCTTAACACAGATATTTCTTATTATCCATGAATGTTTGATGCCAGGACCATCTCTAGATTACTGGTCATAGCTAACACAAGGGAAATGCTATGAAAACAGTTATTATACTGTGTTATTTGGGAGTAATAACAAGGAAAAAATCTACCTATCCATCTCAGTGCAGAAACAATTTTTCCAAGTATTTTCAGCCTACATTATTGAATCTTCATTTATGGAACTCATAGATAAAAGAAGGTCAACTATGGCACATAGAGGAGAGCAGTGTGAGCCAGTTTAGGCCTGCCTCACAGTGAGTATCACAACACATGTTCTATTGGGGATCCTGACATAATTACAGCCCTTGTTTGCTTTCTGTTGCTGTGATAAGCATCATAACCGAGAGCAATTTGGGGAGGAAAGGGTGTATTGCAGCTTACAGGTTACAGTTCATCACCAAGAGAAGCTAGGCAAGAGCCCATGGTAGGAACCTGGAGGCAGAAACCAATGCAGAGGCCATAGAGGAATGCTGCTTACTGTCTTACCCCTTGGTTCAAGCTTAGCTTTTATATAGCACCCAGGCCTACATGCCTGGGGATGGAATTGCCCACAGTGAGCTGGGCTCTCCTACACGAATTACTAATTAAGAAAATTAGATACAGCCACTGGCCAATCAGGTCTGGGCTGTTCTTCAATTGAGGTTCTCTCTTCTCAGGTTCTCTCTTTTATGTTTGTGTCCAGTCAGCAGCTGAAGCTGACTGTGGTGGACTGGCTGGGTTCTACATGGAAAGGACCTCATCTCTACACAACTTCTATATGGATAAGCCATGAAGACTGAGAGTCGTTAGTCAAAGGAACCAGAGTTAGAGTGTCAATAGAATTCTAACATACACTCATTCCCAGCTGTATTTTAGCCCAAGAGGCCAAAGTGAGACTTTCTGGGTATCTGAGATAAAAGCAAGTAGAATTTATTTGTATATCCCTCAGGGTCACTCCAGGACAGAGGGATGTTTTGCAAAAAGTAATGTTTAAAGCCAACCTCGTTTTTCTGTGGCAGATATAAATTAGTTTTACAACTGGTGTGTCTGTTACTTTCTGTTGCTTTGACAAAACACCATGACCAAAATGGAAGGGAAGGTAGCTTATGGCTTATGGTTCTAGGGGGAGAGGCCATAATAGTGGGGCGGGGCAGGCATGGCAGCAGCAGGCACTGGAGCAGAAACTGGCAGATCACATCTCATCACACAGAAAACTGATAGGGAACTGGAAGCGGGTCAAGGCTATATGCTTCCACCCACAATGATGTCCTTCTATGAGCCAGGCTCCACCTCCTGAAGGATCCATAAAATCCCCCAAGTAGTGCCCCAAACTGAGAACCAAGTGTTCAAACACAGGAGCCCACGAGAGACACATCTCATTCAAACCACCACAACTGGTGAAAAAAAAAAAAAAAAAAAAAAAAAAAAACTAAAATCATCAAAACAGAAATGCCAAGCTAGCCAAATACCAAGGACAGATGGGGTAAATGATCCTATGACTTACTAAAGAGTTGTTAGCAGCTGATAGGTGCTGGGGAGGGAGAATCAGTCTTTCTTTAGGACGTGTTTCCTGGTAGGATTCCTGTACGCCAGTGGATGGCCCTACACCCATGCCTGTAAGGAAACACTAACTAAACCTAGTGTGTTGTAACAAATGGAGAGCTGGGAAGATGGCTCAACACTTAAGAACACTTGTTGTTCTTGCAGAGGACCCAAGTTTGGATCCTAGCATTCACGTGGCACAGACAACCATCTGTAAACTCCAGTTACAGAGGATCTGATGCCCTCTCCTGGCCTTCACAGTCACTGCACACAAGTGGTTCATAGACACACGCAGCAAAGCATCCATACGTATAAAATAAAAATAAATATTTTTAAAAAGAAAGGGACATAAAGTTAGAAAGGGTGTTCTGGGGGAATGTTATGTATGTGATATGAAATTCTCAAAAATAATGAAAAATTATTAAAACACAGAAATAAAAGCCATGTGAATTTAGGCATTTGTCAGTACAAGCAAGCAATTATTTACAAGATTGCAGTATGTTCAATATTTAGATACTACACAAAACAAACACAATTCTAGATTTGTCGTTAATGTTAATGGTGCTGCTCTATACACTTAGCAGACATGAGCAAGTGTACATTATTTCACAAAGTTAGAAAACACATCTCAAGTGGATTATAACATGCAAAGCAATCATTTCTTACTAATGCAAGGAGTACACAGATAAAAACGCTCCTGAGAACTGGATATTGAACACCAAAAAAAGCAATCATTACATAGAAAGAAATTGATGTCTAACGGGGGAAATTAAATGTTAGAAAACTATTGAAAGTAATTACCATGGGCTTCATTATATTCATTCATTCATTCATTCATTCATTTAGTGTGTGTGTGTGTGTGTGTGTGTGTGCACCACAATATACATGTGGAGGTCAGAGGACAACTTGAAGGAGTCCATTCAGCTAAGTGTGTCCTGGGGAATCAAACTTATGTCGTCAGGCTTGGCTATGAGCACCCTTGTCCCTGAGCCATCTCCCTGACTCACTAAGCAAGGTAGGGTTTGGGAGCAGGTTGTGACAGCAAACACTTTGAAGGATTAAATTTTTATCAAGTGCAGGGTAGATGACATGAAAAGAAGATGAGCATGCTAGCTAGGTTGTTGTGGTTGTAGTTATTGTGGTTTTTGTGGTTGTTGTGGTTGTGGTTGTGGGTGGTAGTTGTTGTTGGGTTGGTTTGGTTTTGGTTTTGGTTTTTGGTTTGTTTGTTTGGAGGGTTTTTTTGGTTTGGTTTGGGGTTTTTGTTTTTTGTTTTTTGTTTTTTGTTTTTTACTTTGTTTTTTTGGTTTTTTGGCTTGGGGGATTGTTTTGTTTTCAGGGACTAGAAGAGTAGAAACCCAGCACAACCACAATAGAACTAGATAAAGAGAGAAAATCATGGTCCTAGATAGGGAATAGGAAGTGATACCTGAAAAGGAGAAAAACTATGACAGCTCTAAGTCTGGATGCCAGGAAGAAGAGCAGAAACCTGGTGAGTGTAGGAGACACTGCTTGGGAGAGAGGATGCTGCAGAGGAGATGCTGAGCTCACAAAGGCTGGCATTGCAACACAGCACGCTGCTGGAAGAGGAGAAGTAAAGTACCCACTGTGTCGAAGCAGAAACAGAGCCAGTTGTCAGTAAAACAAAAACCAAGACAAGACAGAGAGATGCTTCAGGCAGCAGTGCTGCCTTCCAGGGACAAGCACAGCTCATGGCTCAGAGGGTCCCGCTTCCAAATCCTAGCTCTGCCTCTCAGGCCTTGGACAACTTCCTTAAGACTTCTGTATTCTCCACCACAAAATGAGATAAACTACAAGTTAGGTGTCCATTGAACAGAAATAATTATTTTGTATTGATTCTTTGAACTTGTTCCCCAAATCGATCTTAGAGACAGCCTTTCCTGAACTCACAGATGAAATCATTGACTAGCTAAAAATAAAAATACTAGCTACACCTATAATTCTTAAATATCATCCATGCATCAAAATCACCTATAAATTGTTTTGTTTTCTTTTTCTTTTTCAAGAGAAGATCTCAAGTAGACCAGGCTGACCTTGAACTTTATATGTAGAACTTGAACTTCTAATCACCAGATAAATCCTGAAAGTATAGTTTTGCACCACCATGCCTGCCTGGCGCAGTGCTGAGGTTCCAACCAGGGCCTGATGAATGCTAAGCAAGCATTCTGCCAATTGAGCACCGTCCCCCGCATAACTTGTGAACGTTTAAAGGTATAGAATCTGAAAATTTTGATTCTGTTCTTGTGGGCAGGCATCCTTGTCTCAGTGTTTTTCTACTGAAAACCATTACTGCACATGGAAAACAGAAAGAGAAATGATAGGACAATCATAGCAAACCTACACAGCAGCTGGACTTAAAAAGCTAACTTAGTATGTGGTTTTGATTTGAAGTGATAGGGTAGTGGGAATGGGATGGGGTTTAAGGGATGGCCAAGGCTGGGTCCAGGGGTGACAGACAGAGGTTGAGGGTGGTAGAGACCAAGCCTTAGAAGGCTGAGCTTCTTCTAGGGCAACAGGAAGCAGCAAATGGGACTTTCTCCAACAGACCAAACATTCATTCTTGCTTCTGTTGGGGATTTGTTCAGAGCTTAAGTTCTCTTATCCTCCACAGGATAAGAAAAATAAACGAACCTGAAACTATAAACTGCCAAAAAATGTTCTCTGGCTTGAAAAATGGACCAACTGTACCAAATCACATTGTTCATTAGAAAAAAAAAAGGAAAATGTAATAACTATTTTAACACCAGCTCACACAGATGCAAATGGGCCCCACTAAGACCTTGGGGAAATGACTTGGCAGTGACTAGCTCCACTCTGGCTGCAGAGACAAGATGGCAACTATTCCAGCAGTTCGTTTGGTTGGCAAATCCAAACCACTCCCTGCTCAGACCTCACTTAAGAAAATTTCCATCCTGCAACTAACCTACCACAGATATCTACCAGCTTCCTCATTTCAGCCATTGCTGGGACTCTGTCCAAGGACCACACACTCCTCTTCCTCGGTTTATTTAATAAGCCAGCTCTGCATAACCAATAGCCTTTATCAGAGAGCTTGAACCCAAAGCCCCTTGAAAAGTCAGCTTGAGTTACCAGAGAAGCCTTCCAGGTATCTGGACTAGCTGCATGTAGAAAATGACTCACAGAAGATCAAACGCCTTAAAAGCCACTAAGCCACCTCAACTTCAAAAGAAAATACTGGGCTATCCAGACAAGTCCTTAAAGTTAAACTATGAGTCTTCTTGTATTCATTTTGATCAACAGTCAGGAGCCTAAAAGGGAGACATCAACTGGATATTTGCCTCTTCCACACTGGGAACTCTCTAGGCTCTTGGCCATAAAGAAAAAGACCAATAGGAAGGCAGAATCAGTGTGCTTTTCCTTCTGCCTAGCTTAGAAGTAGGGGACAGGCTTAGAAACAGCAGATAGGGCTGAAGAGACAGCTCAGAAGCTAAAACCACTGGCTCCTCTGGCAGAGGACTTGGATCTGGTTCCCAGGACTCACACGGTAGCTCACAAGCATCCTTAACTCCATTATCAGTGGATCTGATGTCTTCCACTGACCTCCTCAGGCATCCAGCATTCATGTGGTACATAGACATATGGGCAGGAAAAAGACTCAGGCACATGCATTTCTTTTTTTTAAAAAAGATTATTTTATTGCTCTCAGTTCTGGTGCTGGAATTTTCATGATAAAAGTGCTGGCAGATTCAGTGATTAGTGAGGTTCATTGCCTGGTTCCTAGACAGGACCTTCTGCTAGTTCTAACTTAGAGATGCTACAGGGCTGGAGAGTCAGTTCAGTGACTCTTGTCATGTAAGTTTGAGAATATGAGTTCAAATCCTTGCACCCATGTAGAAATCAGGGTGTATGGTGGTGTATGACTATGCTCCTGGCATTCTCTTCTAGTTACACACACACACACACACACACACACACACACACACACACACACACACACACCACTATTAATTAAATTTAATTTTTTGTTTGTTTGTTTGTTTTTCAAGACAAGGATTCTCTGCGTAGACCAGGCTGGCTTCGAACTCAGAAATCCACCTGCCTCTGCCTCCCAAGTGCTAGAATTAAAGGCATGCACCACCACTGCCCAGATAACTTTAATTTTTAAAGAAATGTTAGAGAGTCCATAGAAAGCAGCTGACGTGAGCCATCCTTTGGAAGAGCTTTACTGTCGTGGCTACCTACAGCAGTGATTGGCCCTGAGTGGAAAGAACGAGACTTCAGTCTGAAGAAGAGCCTCATTAAAAGAGATCACAGTCACAGATAAGAAGAAGACAGGGATGGGTTCTTCATGGGGAGAGATATTCTTCTTTGTCTCCCGTATCAGAAGAGTTAAAGCATCAGATCTTACCACAGGCACTACGGTAAGCCCTGAAGAAGGAGAGCAAAGTTTCAGGTCCGAATGACAAAGGAATGTTCTGGGTCTTATATGTTTCCAAAGGAAGGCAAGGAATTTCAGACCATGTGGCACAGCCTGCGTTCTAGGAGTCACAAGGCAGAAGGACATTACGCTCTTTTTGCAGTGGGGTGGTAGATACTCACAGAGTGCCAGCAGAGCACTCAGCTCTAAGGGAACGTTGATATCACCGCAGCTGCCACCAACAATGCTCAGGGAACATCACAGAGAGTGGGCAGAAAGGTTGTAAAAGCCAGAGGATGGGTACGAATGCTATGAAGCAGCGTCCTCCAGACATGACATGGTCATGAACTCATAGCAAGTGTGGTGAGCTGTGTGAGACCGGCACAGGATCAAACCAGTCAATTCCAACATGGAGGTGGAAGGTCACACAAAGCTCCACCCCAAGATAAAAAAAAAAAAACTGTATGACAATTGATAGCTGAAATTCATCTATCATCAATGGCTTAGCCCTGGTCAGTTGCCCCTGTTTCAATGGATGGTCCCACATTTTGTGCACATATGGGCAGTATGAATTGGACCCAATAGGTTAGCAAGGAAAAAAAAAAGAGGACATCAAGTTTGGAGGGGGTTGTGTTGGAGGCACATCGGTCTGGAAGGAGTGAGAGAGGACAGTGGAGGATGAATGCCATCAAAGCATCCAGTGCATATCTACAAAATTCTCAAAGAATAAGTAAAGCATTTTTAAAGTTGTGTTTTAATTCAGGTTATCCTGGATCTAAGTATTTAGAGAGAAGACGGCCAGATATTGCAGTCTTGTTTATCAGCTTTTTGTCTAGAGAGAGTTACATGAGGCACAGTCTAATCCCTGAGAGAGAGACACAGCTAGAGGGTCTGTGATCTGAAAGTCCCTGTGTCCTACTAAAGTAGGAGGGACAAACGCTTCTCTAAGGTCCCTTTACAGGTTCCCGTCTCACCGGATTAAGCACCTCCCAGAGGCCTCAGCTTCCCATGCCACCATCTTTGGGGATTAGAATTTCAGCATATGAGTTTAGTGTGTGGGACACAAACATCAAACTATAACAAGAGTAGTAAGGCTATTAAAGAAAGGGGGAGGCGGAGAAAAGGGAGGCAGGGAGGAGGTTGTGACCTTGAAGTTCCCTACTAGATTAGTCTCATGGCTGCAGCTGTCCAGCCAGGGAGCCTCCATCAGTGCTGTGACAGCTCTACCCAGTCTTCAAGCCCCTGCTTAAGCAATGTTTCTCCTTTTCCTAACACTAGTCAGTAGCTCTACTCTCCTGCCTCCAAAAAAATGGTCACCCCATGACTGATGTCACTCATCCTCTAAGCTGGGTCTTCACCTCGTCTTGACATTCTCTATCCGCAGGCGGCTCTGCTCAGTCCTTATCCCCAGGCTCGGAGCTCACCACCCCATCCTAAGACAGCACAGCCCTTCCCTTACTCAATGCCGATTATTCAATAAGTAATTAACCTTCTTATCATTAGCGAAAGAATCCTAGAGGACGTGCTCATCAAAGTCCCATTAATGCTTGGCCACAAAGACCAGCAGTTGGCATCCATCGCATCCTGTTACCAGCCCAAAAGTAACATGAGGAGAAAATAACTTGCTGTAGAGTGTCTCTGCATTCTTTCCTCATTAGAGGTGACAGGGAGCTCCCAACAATAACACAAAAATAAACAGGAACACCTGGTGGGAAAATGTGTACAGCAAACTAGATGACAGCATGTGACAAGACCTCATACATCCACAGCAGACACTACATAATCATTGTTTCTCTGCCTTTCAGCTACAATCAAGTGTGAAGATATTAGATGCATATACCTTTATATAAAACCCTTTACTTGGAAAGGAAACCCACAAATATTTATATGTTCACTATTCCCCCCCCACACTGGACACTGAGCACACATGCCAGAAAAATCAGTTCAAAGCCAAGCCCTTGGTGACCCTGTCATCTACCAGTGCCTGGCATCAAGTGTAGGCATTTGACATCCTAAGGAGCCGGAGCAGTGGTGTGAATGGTACTGTGACATGTGAAGGCTCAGTTGCTTCAGATCTCTGTAGTCTCTGACAGCAGTCTCTCCATCCGTCCTTTCAAGCTTTGAAAAATGCAGTAGCCTCTGGGGATGGAGGGAGAAAGTACTGTGAGAGATGACTGAAATGGGGGGAGGGAGAGAGTACTGAGAGAGATGACGTTCCAGGGGTGAGGCAGAAAACTAGTGTAATGGGAACTCCCCGGAATCTATGAGGGTGACCCTAGAGAAGACTCCTAGGAATAAGGGACCCAGAGCTTGCACTGCCCATCTTCTGTAACCAAGCAAGGCTTCCAGGGGAAGGACGAGGACATCAATCAACCCACAAAACTTTCAACCTACAATTTGATCTGCCTGCTAGATGTACTGGGGTAAAGGTGGTATAGAACTTGTGGAAGTAGCCAACTAATGAGTGGTCCATCTTGAGACTCAAACCAGGAGAGGGAGTCCACACCTAACCTTGCCTGGAGGACCAGGAACCAGAGGATTGATAACCCAAAGAACTAAGAACTAAATGCAACTGGCAAAGAAAAAAAAGAAAAGAAAAGAAAAGTCAATGAAATGATATTCTGCTGTACTCATAGACCAGAACCTAGCACAATCATCATCAGAGAAGCTTCATCCAGCAAGTGTAGGAGCAGATGAAAAGACTTATAGCCACACATTAGCTGGAGCTTGGGAAATCATTTGGAAGAAGAGAGGAAGGATTGTAGCCAGAGGGGTCAAGGACACCACAAGAATGAACAGCGCACAGAATGAACTAAGCAGGGCTCATAGGGGCTCACAGAGACTGAACCAAGGATCAAGGAGCCTGTATAGGTCTGACTTAGGGTTCTCTGCATATATGTTACAGTTGTGTAGTTTGGGTTTTTTGGTTTGTTTGTTTGTTTGTTTTTTGTTTGTTTGTTTTGTTTTTGTGAGACTCCTAACAGTGGGAGTTAGGGCTGTCTCTGACTCTCTTGATTGCTTTTGGGATCCTTTTCCTCCTACTGGGTTGCCTCATCCAGGCCTGATATGAGGGAATATGCCTAGTCTTAATGTGTCTTGTTATTCTGTATTTATTTTCTTGTAGTTGTTGATTTGGTTGATATCTTTGGGAGGCCTGCTCTTTTATAAAGGGAAATGGAAGAGGAGTGGATCTGGGAGTGACGGGAGGAGAGGAGGGACGAGACACTGCAATTGGAGTGTAATGTATGATAGAAGACAAAAAAAAAGAGAGAAATTCAATAGCTTCTCATTTTGGTTTCTGATAGAACATCATCAATTTTTTTTGTTTCTAGAATTTTCTCAGAGAAACAGCTGTTTCTCCCCAAGGCCTGCTACCATCCCCAATATAGGCAGAGTGGGATCACGCTATGAAGCTAGAGCCCTGAGTGGCATCCCAGCCCTCCTTCTCCCATCTCAGAAGCTAGACTAGCTGAGAAACCTCGGGGAGCCACAGGGCCACTCTCCCCTAAGATTTTGCTAAGAACTCAACTGCTAGGAAGTAGGAAAACAGCAAGCGAGAGAAAAAAAAAATCAAGTGAGTTGTTTTGTTTCAAGCCTACCCAAGGGACTCTGAGCAAACCATTATTCTGAAGCCCAGAAGCAAGGGCCTCCCCAGGGCATTTTACTTTCATAAATACTCAGAGACTAAATAAAAACCTTCAATTCCCAAGGTTCAAAGAACCCCTAAGAATGTTGGAGTTTCTTCAGGCAGCATAATGGTTTCTGAGCAAAGCAAGGAGCCAAATGTCAGAGGGAAGAGCTTGAAATCTTAGAACCACCTGACTGCACAGCACAGATGTTATTACTTACATCTTGAATTCCCCCAATTCCCAACAGCTCTGAAGCTGAAGCATACAGTTTGCCTTTATCCATTCTCTCATCCATTCCTGCATTTAACATGCCACAAGAGTGTGAGCACTTGCTGGGATATATAACTGCATTCATGGGGAAATAAATTTGTGCTTTTCAAAGATCTAGTAAAAAATTTTCAGAAGCACAAGCCAGTTGAGGTACTAAAACTGCAAGAAAGGGAGGAAAAGATTAGTGGAGGAAGACCATAGGTCAAGAGAAAAGGAGAGGGCGGATGTCCCAAGGAGCATATCCTATGGCCTGGAGCGAGCTCCATGGTTTCCAAGTCACTGGAAGTTTGATTGGGTTAAAGCGGATAATATGAACAAGGCTGCCGGGCAGTGGTAGCACATGCCTTTAATCCCAGCACTTGGGAGGCAGAGGCAGGAAGATTTCTGAGTTCAAGGTCAGCCTGGTCTACAGAGTAAGTTCCAAGACAACCAGGGCTGCATAGAGAAACCCTGTCTCGAAAAACAAAACAAAACAAAACAAAAAGAACAAAGCTGATTGAGAGAAGCATGAAAGGGCAGGAGGGGCTAAGATGGCAGATTGCAGATGCCATAGGGAACATGTCCTACAAGCACAGAAGTGAGGAGCAAAGTGAGTTAGGATGCTGCCCCTTAGAATAAGTACCTTAGATTTGGACATATGCCATGGCAATTAAATAAAATATATAAAAACTGACAGTAGGAAGTGGAAGACAGGGAGACTCCTTTAAAATCTTTGAGTATGGGGGATGATGAGATAGCTCAGCAGTTAGGGACACTTTTTGCTCTTATAAAGGACCCAGATTTCATTCCCAACACCCATATGGGAGCTCACAACCATTGGTAACTCCAGTTCTAGGGGGTACAATGTCCTCTTCTGTCATCCATGGGTACCAAGCATGAACACTCATACACAGACAAGTGGAGTAGTGTAAGCTCTGCCTCTGAGCCTACTTGGTGTCCTAGCCTGGAGCCTAGAGTGAGAATGGAAGTCAGGAATGAGGTGCCCAGGTGCCCTTGCATGGGCCTTCTGATCAACTTCCAACAGTCTCAACTTTCATGGAGTGTCCCATTCTCACGGAAAGTGCCTTACACTGGGATTGCAGGACCATGTTACCTACAAGAGGGGATAGAATATTCTCAGATATGCTCAGTGATAAGAGAAGGCTACAGAGGCCAGTGCTCTGGAAGTAGAGGCACTTCGAATGTTACACTTGGTTGCAAATGGCCCAAGTGGTCTGTGTGCCACCAGGTGGCTCTTCCTGGGAAGATGTGAATACCCCCCCCCCATTCATTCACCCCACGCAGAATACCAATTGCAGACCAAAGGAAATAGTTCCACATATGTCCATCTTGGTGAACCAATGAGTCTATTGGAGTTACTCACAGGAGCATGGGTGGGGATTCCTTACAGGAACATGGATGTCTCAGGAGCATCTTCATCACCAAAAGCTCAGTCAGTAGGAATGATAGCTCATGAAGCTGCATCACTAGAGATCCCTGCCCGAGTTACAGACATCTCCACAGAAGACCACCTCCCACCTCTGTATTCATAGGACAATGTCCAGTTGATATTTCAGCTCAAGTGCAATAGCCACAGTACAGGTGCTGAGAGAAATGTACAAGCAACTGAAGGCTCTTGACACCATGAGGACAGCATCTAAATGTTGAGTGGCTTTTGGAGAAGTTTTATTTCAAGCAGAAATAGATGTTAGATGTGACTCCTCAAACATGTGTATAGATGAGGCAACAATTCACATCTATACATAGCTCTGTACTTGTAATATTCTTCATAAAGCCAACAAGATTTTAAAAAGGAAGTTGCTCTTATCACTGCCACTTGACCGATAATAAAGCTGGGACAGGTGTAGACTAGAACAAAAGACACATGATTTGCAGTTCAAAAGTTTGAGATCCATACTCTGCCTTCTCCCACCAGCTAGATTTATATCTAGTTGGTATATTACTGCTTAATCTTCAGATATATGTTTGTGTTTTCTCTATTTCCAAGTTCTTGGAAAGGGAATTGGCCCTCGTTCATGACCAAATATAGATCACGTCTCTTCCCTGGCTCCCCAAGGCATTGCCTCTTAAATTAATACATGCAAAGAGCTTTGAACAGTGTCTGCTGTGTAGTAAGGAGTATAGGAGTGTTAATTAGTGTTCTTATCCCTTCTCCCCTCTCTTCAGCACCCACACACTGTCTGGCACACTCTGAATGTTCAATAAATAAATACTACTGGAATTGCTGGAAGGTATTTGTCATCCTGCGCTAGAAAGAGATTTATAAACAAATAATGGAAGTTCGATAAGGTATTCAATCAGATAATGGGCATACATCGTAGAAAATAGGGGATGAAGGTGTGTGTAGTTGGATGAAGTATGCAGGAGGTTTCAGTGAGGTAAACTATGCAGTAGAGCTTAAAGGAAAATGAGTATAAAATTAGCTGAATCAGAGACATCTTGGATAGGGAGTTACATGGGCAGAAAAACCTCTAATTGTGATGGAGAAATATGTGCTCAGAGCTGACTACAGTACTCAGTGCGACTACAGTAAGAAAAAAAAGGGGGGGAGGACTGGTAGAAGAGACTAGTGTAGATATTCAAATCCAAATGTGAAGAGCTTTGAATGCCAGGTTAAAGATGTCAAATCCTATGATCAGATGGCAACGTGGAGCCAATGAAGAGACATCAGGCCAAAGGATGAATATTTGGGTTGTATGGAGGTTAGCCTGTGGCCCTACGAAAGATGGAAGCAGAGAGACTAGGCGAAATGAAGAAGTTTTGATGAGGTTGTGACCACTGAGAGAGTGGTGAGGAGCTAAACTGCAAATCTATTTACAAACTGTCCTTAGAGAACTTGGTACCCCACTTGGGTCTGCTGGAGAAGGAAAGACACACAGATGGTATCAATATTTCAAGCTTGGTGACTGGATAAATACTGGCACTGCTGATCCAGTTAGGACACAGTGGCATATGAGCAGAAGAGAAGAGCCTCTTGACAGAATACAACTCTAAAAGACAGAAGCTGATTTCAGAGGCCTGGGTTTCATTCCAACTCCTCCTTTTCCACAAGTTCAGCCTATGGATCAGGACAGAAAGCTGTCCAATGATCACAGAGCATCTGTAAAAACTGACCCAATAATTCTAGGACTCAGTGCCAAGTTTCTAAAGCCAAGACGCTACTAAACTCCCCTAACACTAAAAAATCATAAGGACTTACATCTATAAGAAGACGTGTCCTATGCCCTCCTGGACAAACTCCTTGATCGCACTTTCTTTGACCATGCTGGAGCAGACTAGGCTGTACTTGTACCTAAAGAAGAGAGAGAATAAATACTAAAAGCATTTTGTGCAACGAGGGGAGGGGGGGTTGGGACGGAAGGAGGAGTGTTTCAAAGGCTTTTCTAAATTTAATTATATGTCATTTTGTAATTGTATTTCATAATTGTGTAATTATCCCTGACTATTTTTCTTTAAGTAATAGAACTAGTAATTACATACTAATTGAAATGTGTAATCTCGTCATTAGGATATGTAAATATATGATAGTGTAAAGATAAGGTAATTACAGTTCTAAGAATGAATAGGCTAGCAAAACCTGTGACACATCCTGTCTCCGTTCCCGGGTTCTTTGCTCCACCTAGCCAGGGAAAGTAAGACCCAAAGTCTGGGAAGCACTTTTTCCAGCAAACCTGCCTTCTCATCCCAACTCCTACCCACAATGCCTCAATGCCTCTTATAATCTCTCTCTCTCTCTCTCTCTCTCTCTCTCTCTCTCTCTCTCTCTCTCTCCTTCCATCATACGGAAGGAGCCCTACAATTACAGAGGAATTGGACAAGGACTTTCTGGTCGACCTCTTTACACCATGTGAACTAAAGGGCCAGATTGGCCATGACTCTTGTCCCCCCAGATCCACAGAGGGAAAAATTACTATGACCCTCTAGTAAGGGAGTAGCTTGCATATAGTTGATCAACCATAGATCCATGTATAAGGTGGTATGGGTAAGTATTCCTCATTACCCATGCTTCCTTAGCATAATGAATTTACTACATAAAAACACTTGTCTTGACAGAGACGAGGCCAAATGTGCTCATGGTTCATGTTGTACTTTGAATTTTTGTTGCCTCCAAAATTTTATGTTAAAATTCAGTTATCATTCTAATGATATCAACAAATATGATCTTTCCAAACATACCAGTTAAAATGATTTCTCTTAAATATCAGCTCACCACACCCAGAATTACCTAGGCAGTGACTTTCAATAGAGGAATTATTTAGATCAAGATGATTATGAATATATCTATGGGGGATTGTCCTAACTGTGAATTGATGTAGGAAGACATAGCCCACTGTGGGTGACATCATTCTGCAGGCAGGAGAAAGCTAGATGAAACAGCAGCAAGTAGGTATCAGAGGAGCATTTGTTTCTCTCTACTCCTGGCTGTGTGTGAAGTAGGCAATAGGGAGAATGTATGAAGAGTCTATAAAGGAAAGTGACATGTCAACTCAAGCCACCAAAGACAGGAGAAAGGTAAGCATGATAGAGAAGTCAAAAATATACGACAATGAAGATAACAGAAAATAGGTGCCCACTACCACCGCCAGGGTGAAAACATACCCTACACACCATGGTATACACCATAAGCAGATAATCAGTAAAGGCTAGACAGGAGACAGCCTAGACTGAAGTAGCTTCTAGCCTTTAAAAATGCTCAGACTTGGAGTGGGAACGTAACTCATTAAGTAGTGTTTGCCTAGCATCCATAAAGCTCCAGGAGAGCCTCAGCAGCACACAACCTGAGTGTGATACTGCACAATTGCATGAACTCATGAGGTAAAAGCAGGGAAATCCAGAATTCAAGAACACCCTCAACTATATAGAAAGCCCAAGACTAGCCTGAACTTCCACGAAGTCTATCCTTTAAAAACAGACAAAACTGTGGAAATGGCTAAGTAAGTAACCATGCTTGCAGTGCAAGTTTGAGGATCTGAGTTCAAATCCCCAGGAGCCAAATAAAAGGCTGGGCATGATCATGTGTGCTTTTAACACCAGTGCTGACTAGAGGGTAGTAAAGATAGGAAATCACTGGGGGTGGCTAACCCCCAGACTAGGTTCAGATTCAAAGAGGAACCCTGTCTCAAAGCAGTAAGATAAAGTGTGACACTCAACATCCTCAACTGGCCTCCATGGCACACATACCGATGAGCTGCCAGCACACACATATACACAACACATGCGTGTGTGCGCACACACACACAGAGAGAGAGAGAGAGAGAGAGAGAGAGAGAGAGAGAGAGAGAGAGAGAGAGCTCAGACTCTTCTGAGAATGATGTGTTTCACTTTCACTAATACATCATTGAAAAGGTTTAAGTCCACATGGACTGAAACACACACACACACACACACACACACACACACGTCTATCTAAAGGGGAAGTTTTCAATGAGTTTGGAGACTACTTGTGGTTCCCCACCCCACCCCCCATATCCCGGAGGTACCTGCAGCTACAGCCCAGGTGTGACAGCAGAGCCAGGTCACATTCTTGTCTCTGAAACAGTAGTGATTGAGTCTGGCTTGAGTGAAAGAGATGGGGAGAGAGGGTGACTTCCCTGAAACCAGTGGAACCCCTTGGTGACAGCTTCAATATGGGAGGGAAGAGGAGGGGAGATTAATGTCAGAAATTGGGAGGCGGCAAATGTGAAGACTGACCCGTCTTCACTCTAAGCATCTTTCCTCTGAGCTTCATTCAGATGAGGCTTAAGCTGCGACCTGACCCCAGAGCCATCCACCGGCAATGAGACCAGCTCACATTCTAAATGCTGAAGAATTCTTATTACAACTCTTTGTTTCTATTTCATTCTACTGAGTAGCATGTGGCATTTTAAAAAATTATATTTAAAAATACAGCTGATGCCCATAGAGATTCCCATGCAGATTTTTCTAGCTTTGTTTCACCTTAGTGGGCTGGTGGGGGACACAGGGAAACAGAAGGGTCCTCAGCAAAAAAGATCTTACTTTGTCAAGGGTCAACAGATGTTTTTCTTGGAAGCCTGGAATCTCAGCTTCAGTCATGGAGGCCACAGATGTTATTCTCATAGCTAGATGGTTTAAACCTGGTGGAATTTATTCAGAAAAGTAACTGTTGCCTTGGTTTAGACATTCCTTTTTGAGAGTTTCTGTCCTCAGCTGCCTCAAAACACACACACAACAATACAATTAGTGCATCAAGTCACATTGCAATCTGAAAACCACTATCTAACCACACAAGTCTCTCCCAGTGTGTCCAGAAAGTAGCACTGGGCAGCTCCCAGATGACTTTGGAGAAATTAGCAGGCTGTAGGTAGGAGAGGAGAGAGAGAGATCACAGGGAGTCCACAGCAAAGAACTCAGGACACAAACAAGGTGGGATCTGAGAGCTTCTAAGGTGGGATCTGAGAGCTTCTAAGGTGGGATCTGAGAGCTTCTAAGGTGGGATCTGAGAGCTTCTAAGGTGGGATCTGAGA
>JADRCD010207810.1:5668-25543 GCA_019843815.1 Montemys delectorum | reverse complement strand
TTTTTTTTCTAACACATTAAAAGAAAAAAAAAAACACCTTTTTTAATTTTTTTAATTTTTATTTTTTATTTTTGTTTTTGGACACAGGGTTTCTCTGTGTAGCCCTGGCTGTCCTAGAACCCACTCAGGCTGGCCTTGAACTCAGAAATCCTCCTGCCTCTGCCTCCCAAGTGCTGGGATTAAAGGCATGCGCCACCACTACCCAGCTTTAAAATTATTCTTTAAAGGGCTGGAGAGATGGCTCAGTGGTTAAGAGCACTGGCTGCTCTTCCAGAGGTCCTGAGTTCAATTCCCAGCAACCACATGGTGGCTCATAACCATCTATGATGGGATCTGATTGCCCTCTTCTGGCACACAGGTGTACACGCAGACAGGGCACCCACATTCATAAAATAAATAAATCTTTTTTTTTAAATTTATTCTCTAAAAACCCAGTAAGATAGTTCACTTTTCACAAAGCCTACAGACCCGAGTTCCACCCCAGGGACTGGCATGGTAAAGGCAAAGAACTGGCTCTCGAAACTTGTCCTCTGACCTCTTCACGTGCTCTACACATTGTGTGTACACATAAAGCACACACAATGGATAAACGGTCAACAAGAACTTAATTCTTCACTGATAGAATCATTTATATTTTTATTACTAATCATTAATTCAGCCAGAGAAACAACACACACACACACACACATATCTAGGAAAAGTCTAAATAACTGCTGAATTCTTAGATAAGCACCCCATATAGCCCTCATGTAGCCGACAGTAGACTATCCAACTACATAATTCAAATCCAAACATAATTACCCACAGGAATATAGGCCACTGAGTAGATGATGAGAGTTCTTGGGTCTGTCCCCAGCCGTTTAAAAATCCTGCCCCTTCCTAAGCTGGTGACACTTTGTCCACCATAGCAAGTTGCCAATAGGCAAGTCTTTAGCCACAGGGCACAAGGCTTCCTTCCACTGCTGGTGTCTGGAACCTGGATTCCTTGGGGCAATAGGCCCCATACAGTGGAGGAGTGCAGGAGGAATGGGTAATGCTTTCTAAACTGCCTGGAAGATCAGGATGGAGATAAATGAAAAGATCAGGGCTGGAGTGTGGCTCAGTGACAGAGCATGCCTAAGGCCTTGGTTTGATTCCTAGCACTGAAAAGCAAGCAAGTTCCCTTGCTGACACACTAGGTGTTATTAACAACCACACTGAAACTCCCAGTCTGAGTGGCTGAAGTTGGTTTCTTTACAGAATATTTGGCCACTTAAGCAGCTCCTGCCTGCCTGCCTGCCTGCCTGCCTCCCTCCCTCCCTTCCTCCCTTTCTCCCTCCCTCCCTTCCTTCCTTACTTCCTTCCTTCCCCTCTGTATTAGTTATTCTTCTTGCTGTTGTGATGAAACCGGTGCCAAAAGAAACTTAAGGAAAAGAGGTTACAGTCTTTGGAGATTCAGTCTATGGTGGTGGGAAGGCAGCAGGAGTATACGGCAGAAGGTCAGTCACGTGGCAGCCATAACCAGGAGCAGAGGTGAACATCGATGCTTAATGTGCATCCCCCTTTTTCAGTCTGGACCCCAGCCCAAGGAATGATGCTGCCACCCACATTTTTGGGTGAGTCTTCCATCCCAATTAAATCCCTCAGACATGCCCATGGTGACTCTAAATCCTATCAAGTTGACAACTGAGATGAACTGCTCTGCCCTTCCTCCTCTTTCCCTTTGCTGGGATAGGAAAGAGTCCACTCAAAAGTCAATAATAGAGCAAGGCATGGTGGTGCACATCTTTAGTCCCAGCACTTGGGAGGCAGAAGAAGGTGGATCTAAGTTCAAAGCTAGCCTGGTCTACCTAGAAAGTTTCAGGCCTTCAAGGGGTAGGAATCCACTAAAGGAGGGGGGATGTAGCTCAGTGCTTGCCTGGCAAGTAGAAGGTCCAGGGTTCAAATTTTAGCGCTTAAGAAAACATGTTTGATAGTGCACAGGTTGAGATACATAGCAAATTTAAGGCTGTGAGGATCCCTCCTCAGTGCCACACAGGCAGTTCTAAGCCAGCCCAGGCTATGCTGTTTCAAAAAAATAGACTGCCTTGCTTAAAGAGTTTAAATGACTCAAGCAGGGTGGCTCTGAAGATATTTGCACAAAGCAAAAATTTCAGACTAAATCCAACTCCTCCAATGGCAGAGACTACTGATCCACATCCTCACACATCAGATTTCCGCAGGCCAGGAACACTGAGAATGACAGCCAGTGGATACAGCCTCTACCCCATGATAGACTGAAGCTATCAGATAAAGGAGGAACAAGTCTGAGAAAGGGTCCCAGCCTGTGACAGACACTGGAACCAGCTGGTTACGCTTGACCATATTCTTCCTGAAAGCGTTTAACCAATGCATCTACAGCAGTATGCATGGTGCCCAACATATAGCAAATGCTCAATAAAGTATTTGTTAAATGAGTGAATTATATACTCGGTTTACCCGAGTCTCTTGTTTTTCTTGAGTTCTTGTGTGGATTTGTTGGTTTTATGCATGTGTATGTGTGGGAGCTCAGGTGTGCGTATGCTGTACATACATGCTGACGTCAGAAGACAACTTTGGGAGTTGTCCTCGGCCTCCAACTTGGTTTGAAGCAGTGTTTCTCTGTTTTCTCACGTGCTGCACAGCCCAGGCTAGCTATCCCATGAGCTTCCAGTGCCTTATAACTTCCTGCAGAAGTGCTAGAAATACAGAGGTGCACCGTATCTGACTTTTTATGTAGGTTCCTAGGATCAAACGCAGGCTACTGAACTTGAGTGGTAAGCTCTTTTAACCATAAAACCATTTCCCTGGCCCCTCATCTTGTGTTTCTATTATTAAAATTAGGGAATATTATGGGCTTTAAATTTTAAAGTAGTACCGTGGCACCAGGATGTCTTGGCATTTAACTTTTTAAAAGAGAAATCTTATAACTTTGTATCTGTCATTTTGTGGACATATGGGTCCACTTCCAGAGAAGCTCCACGCCACCCCCCCCCCCAAATCTAAGTCTCAGAAAAACATTAGTTTCCTAGAGAATGGATTAGATACTGTGTGAGCAGGCTCTGGTTTTGTACGCTCTAGGCCTCGGTTTCATAATTGAGGATGAAACAGGCTAAGGAGGACTCTGAAGTAAAGGGAGCTCTGGGCAATTCAGTTCTGTGAAGCCACTAGAATTAGTCCTTGAGTTTTACAGGACCTTGCCAGGACACGACATGGCCACTGAAGAAACAATGCCCTGAATGCCGCCAGACTGCTTGTGTTTAGAGGCCCCCTTCCATCCTTCCTGTAGTTTGTGGGCACAGTGAGCCCTTTCCCCCCCCCTTTCAACCCCAGGGGCAGGACAGTGCCCTGCACCACAGCTGACAACCATCCAGACAGCACATCAGAAATGGTAACCATCACACCAAGGTTCTCACAGCTTCTCTGCAGATTGTCGGGCAACATTCCCCAGAGAGGAACCACCATGCTAAAGACTGCTGCCCCCTTGGTGGATTGGGCTCTGGCCAGGTTGGTACGGGGGGCCAGCATGGGGCCTTGGCCTCAGCAAATCCTAAGGCTGCTCCTGAGGCTCCTGCTGACTCCATCTTGTTGGCGAGTAGGCCTCTCTGTTCTACGCCCAACCCCATGCTCCACACTTCAATCCTACACCTCCCGCTCACTTGCTATGTGTAGCTAGGATTACGGGAGGGGGGGGGCAGCTTCATACCTGGCTAAACCCATTGTTCAGATGAGAAGGGTACTACTGATTACTCTAACCTTCCTTACAACTCTTCCCTACCCTTCTGATAGGAAGACCACGAAGGGTAAACTCTCTGCCTTGTGTGAAGTGCCAGGCTCCTGTTGTTTGTTTTGTTTTGTTATTTAGGAAGACACCTACTTTTGACCAATTGATACTTACTTTCTTCTCAAGTAGAAGGAGCTGTGTTCCCACTAAGGCTCAACTTCACACTGTAGAAGTATCAGGGATAACCCAGGGTTTAGAGGACTTAGGGGCAGGAAGGATTTATTTAGCTTACACTTCCAGGTCACAGTCCATCACTGAGGGAAATCAAGGAAGGAATTCAAAGGCAGGAACTTGGAATCATAAAGGAATGCTACTTGCACAGCTTTATGCTTAGCTGGCTTTCCTATAACGCTCAACACTGCCTGCCTAGAAATGGTGCTGGGTTCTCCTACATTAATAAATAATCAAGACAATCTCCCAAAGGCATGCTCACAGGGAAACAGGGGTTTCCTGTCTGATGACTCCAGGCTATGTCAAGCTAATGGCCAAAGCTAATTAGGGAGCCTGCTATCTTTTTTTTTTTGGGGGGGGGGCGGTCCTGTAAAGCAGACCCTGGGATTAAAAAATGGAGGACTAAGCTAGCTGCCCAGAGAGTTCCTTGGGAGACCTGTTGAACATAAGGAAGTGGGGCGGCAGAAAGGAGAGAAGCTGTGTGTAACCAGTAGGTTATAGCCATGGCCAGCCAGAGACTGACCCACTAGGCGACGCCCTGAGAGAGGCTGTAAAACAGTCCATAAGTTTCCACTAGCAGCGAGGAGATAGGGTTGCCAAATACAACGCCTCCTTTCATTGTCAAAAGGGAGTTCCTAGGGATATCAGCTGCCTTAGATGGGAACCCTCTCTCAAGAAGACAGACACAAGATGACAACATCCACAGGAGACACTGAAGAAGAAGATATCTCGAGGGGCAGATGCCACATGGGGGATGGCTCTGCAGATGCGTTTCATTCAGTGTAAGCTCAGTGAGTTGGACCAGATGCCCTCTGACATTTCCTATGTTACAATAACTCAGACCCTGCTACAATACCCTTCCCTCAGCACACAGCAACACAATAAGCCTTCAAGCCATTGCCATTCCAAATCTAGCCAGGAGAAAGACTCAAACTGAGGCTACCTCATGATAATGTTTGCCACCCTTATCTCACTCCTGGGCACAAAGAGGCTCAGGCCACAGTATCTAACTAAAGTTTCATAGCATTGTTTGGGAATATTTATTTACCTTAATAGTTACATTCTATTTATGGCAAGAATACTGGATTTTTGTTTATCTTATAATAGTATAAACTTTCAGTTAAATGCAAATAATCAGGGGAAGCCTATGTTGTTTTGTAGAAAATAATTTTGCCCGACTCAATGTTAAAGGCTGTAGCTACGGTGATTCATTTTCATGGCACTAGTAACATTTTATAAGTCACCAAAGTAACTGGTAATTGCCCATGGCCATGCCACCCATGACAAGCACAGATGAACACCTCCCTCTATAGCCTTCTCCCCTGGGACTTGTCTGCCCAGTCATGGATTAAAAATGATACTCATATCTAATAGGCCTAACTTTAGCCACAGGAAACGGGAGTACTTGGGAGCATCAGCCCCAAGCATTGGCCAAGCTTTGTTCGAGGGTGGACACTTTATCTACCCTCAACCTTCCTCCTTCTCCCTCCGGGAGGATGGAGTGAGGCTAGCTCTGCGGGACCAATGGGGAGCCAGGCCTGCTTGCTCTGCTTCCTGGCTCCTGAACAGGACACTCCCATCTTCTTGTTGAAATTTTATGTCCTGGCTCACAATGCTATGTACAGTCAGAACTAAGCAATGCCCACACTTGGATGTATTCTAACAGATACTGGGATAATGAGAAACATTCAAATGAGTTCAAAGACCTTCTAAGTTGTAATCATCTGCACATATGAAATGTTTATTCAAAAAGAGACAGTTCAACTTCCATCCAGATATTCCTCCACCTTTATTGTAACACAATTTCTTTTTTTTAAAAAAAAAAAAGACGTATTTATTTTATGCATATGTGTACACACTGTAGCTGTACAGATAGTTGTGAGCCTTCATCTGGTTGTTGGGAATTGACTTTTAGGACCTTTGCTCGTTCTGGTCAGCCCCATTTGCTTAGTCCCTGCTCGCCCCGGCCCCAAGTTTTATTTATTATTATAAATAAGTATACTGTAGCTGTCTTCAGACACACCAGAGGAGGGCATCAGATCTCATTACAGGTGGTTGTGAGCCACCATGTGGTTGCTGGGATTTGAACTCAGGACCTTTGGAAGAGCAGTTGGTGCTCTTACCCATAGAGCCATCTCACCAGCCCTTGTAACACAATTTCTGAAGCCTGTACTTCAGACGTTTATAAGTCATAATAATGTTATCTTTTTAAAAAAGATTTCTTTATTTTATATATATGAATACACTGTTGCTCTCTTCAGAAACACCAGGAGAGGGCACTGGATCCTATTACAGATGGTTGTGAGCCACCATGTGGTTGCTGGGAACTGAACTCAGGACCTCTGGAAGAACAGTCAGTACTCTTAATTGCTGAGTCATCTCTCCAGCCTCATGATGTTCTTTTTCTTACCTGATGTATAAATTGTAAAATAAAACAATCAGTGAACAATTATTGCCTGGGTTGTGACCTATTTTTTGTAAGGCTGGCACCCTAGCCATATAACCAGATGGTCTCTAGTATCTCCTTCTCATATTATAGCATGTGGCCAAGGACACTGCTGGACGGGAGAGGAAAGTGGCAAGGAGGATGACAGAGACTGGAAAACTTTCAAGAAAAGCCTGAGGTTCTCCATTTACCTCAAAACTCCCTTCTTCCAGGAGTGTTTGTATGTGTGTGTATGTGTGTGTGTGTGTGTGTGTGTGTGTGTGTGTGTGTGTGTGTATGTGTGTGTGTACTGAACAGACCACAAAAGGGACATCTGTTTACAGTAGATCTGGCTTTGCAGCTACACCCACAAGCTTTCATGTGGATGTTGAAAACTTCCAGAACCCTGCTTGTGTTGGTAAAGAGACACAAGGATGCTTCAGACAAGATGGGCTCTAAACTTGCAGGAAGCAGAGCAAAGTGAAAGCATGGAGCCTTTGGCCCAAAAGTGATAATGTTTCAAGATAACTAGAGTAGAATAAACCAAACATGTGAGCTCACTGGGAGTAGGTTCCAGTTAGGTTACACTGGCTGCAGGTTGATGAAGAGGACCCTGGCTTCAGGCTCACAGAAGCCTCAATGCCTCAGGCTGGGCCTTTCCTTAAGCTCATGTCGGTCAATAGACAAGGCATGATTTATTCTTCAGGAATGGCCTACAACCATCTAAGACCAGCTCACAGAGAAGTTTCTAACTAAAAGAAATATAGTATCTCAATTTTCATGTTCCCTCCTCATCCAGGGAACCAGGATAGAGAACCTACACACACACACACACTTCATTAAGACAAAGAGAGGTGAGGTACTAGAGGAGAGGAGTTAAAACAGGATGTCACTCAGGCCTGCAGATTGGCAAATCTCTCAGGCCATACAAAAGTGGAGAGGCAGGGTCTCTCACATAAAACTTAAAGAGGACCAGAGATGCTGAGGGTGCTCCCAGCTTCTAGTTAAGTTGCAGATATGTGGCCAGCAACACAGCATCCCACCTTTAGGGACACACGCCACACTCAGAGACCAACTCTCCTTTCTGCCTGGCCTGTAAAAAGATGTTGGATTCACAGACCTGCTCCTGGGTTCATCCACTGGAGCATTTCATTCTGGCTAACAGACAGGGAGAAAGCCTGCTTTATAGTTAGCCCTGAGTTACTTCCTCCAGGGCAGTGGTTCTCAACCTGTGGGTCAAGACCCCTTGGTGTGTAGGTGTGTGTGTATAGGGGGGAGGGGGCGGGGACCTGTCACAGGTGTTACAAATCAGATAGCCTGTATATCAGATATGTACATTATGATTTATAACAGTAGCAAGATTACAGTTATAAAGTAGCAATAGAATAATTTAATGTATCTAAGGGCCGAAGCATGGGGAAGGCTGAGAACCACCACTCTAGGGTTTGGCAGTCCCTAGGGGTCCTTCAGAGCAGGGTTTCTCACTGTCCTGAAGAGCTGCTATTCTCAGACAAGACACATGTTGCTTCCACTTCCTACAAACCACCTATGATTCATAGACTTCAATCTGCCATCTGCCCAATCAAGCTTGTGTCTAAAAATCTCTCAGCACTGGGTGCCTACAGTGACACCTATGACTTATGATGGAGCCTACCACACACTCGTGCCTTAGCCCCAGCCTTCCTCCTGCTAGGCCTCCCATGCATCTTTTATGACTCAGTCTGTGGGTCCTAGTTTAGAAATCCTCCCTGAGTCACTCAAAGTTTTCTCCTTTTATATTTTAGATATTTTTTTTAATAGGTAGTACAAATGCATTGTGGTGTTGTAGCATTTTTTGCTAATCATTTCAGGTCCCTACCCACCCAAGGGAAAAGGGTGAGACATGGTTTCATGTAGTCCAGGCTGGCCTTGAACTTTTGATGGCCTGATCTTCTGCCTCTGAGATTACAGGTGTGAGCCGTACTGCTTGGCCAAATTCATGGGATTAAGTTATAATACATAGCAACAATGACAGGGACACCTCTCTCCTACCCCAGCTGTCCTGTTCTCTCCTGGGAGACAACCTGTCTGCAATGAGTTCCTTCCAAATTCTTCCAGAGTTGCTTCATTTATGCATAAGACGCATGCATTTCACCCAAATGGTGGCAGCCCTTCTACTGTATCTTGAAAACCTTCCATGCTAACAAACCATCAAGCCAACACAAATGGCTTCATCTCTTCAGTAGCTGCAAATCATACACATACACACACACACACACACACACACACACACACACACACACACACACACAGGTGTCTTGAGACAGGGTTTCTCTATGAAACCTTGGCTATCCTGAAACTCACTCTATAGACTAGGCTGGCCTCGAACTCAGAGATCCACAGATCCACATACCTCTGCCTCCTGAGTGCTGGGATTAAAGGCTTGTGCCACCACCACCCTGGCTATTTATTTTTTTTATGTATATGAGTACACTGTAGCTGTACAGATGGTTGTACAGACATCATGTGGTTGCTAAGAATTGAACTCAGGCTGGTTAGATGGCTCAGCGGGTAAGAGCACCGACTGCTCTTCCAAAGGTCCTGAGTTCAAATCCCAGCAACCACATGGTGGCTCACAACCACCCGTAATGAGATCTGATGCCCTCTTCTGGTGCGTCTGAAGACAGCTACAGTGTACTTATTTATAATAATAAATAAATCTTGCCGGGCGGTGGTGGCGCACGCCTTTAATCCCAGCACTTGGGAGGCAGAGGCAGGTGGATTTCTGAGTTCGAGGCCAGCCTGGTCTACAGAGTGAGTTCCAGGACAGCCAGGGCTACTCAGAGAAACCCTGTCTTGAAAACCAAAAAAAAAAAAAAAAAAAGAATTGAACTCAAGACCTCTGCTCACTCCAGCCCCGCTCGCTCTGGCTCAAAGATTTATTTATTATTATATATAAGTACACCGTAGCTGTCTTCAGACACTCCAGAAGAGGGTGTCACATCTCATATGTTTGCTGGAATTTAAACTCAGGACCTTTGGAAGAGCCTTCAGTGCTCTTACCTGCTGAGCCACCTCACCAGCCCTGTTTTTACTTCTTCTAACCTAGCTAAACAGAAAATGTAGAGACATGGGGTTCAGGAGCACGTCTGCTCTCTCATAGGAATTACTGCAATCCATACAGCTGCGAAGTAAAAGACTCTTAGGATCCTTTTCTCCTATGCTCTCCCCTACCCCCTTAAGACAGGCTGAACTAAGAAAGGAAAAAAGGAAAGGGCCACAGGATTCTGCTGGCCAAGAATTCAGCCAGTACCCTCCCCACTTGGGTGGCCACAGGAAGCAGAAGCGTTGCTGATTCCTGGCAGGAACTGACTTCCTGGTTCTTGGGAGAACAATCCACCAGCAAACAAAGTGAAGGGCCTTCAAAAGGAACCCAAGAAGACTCCAAATGTGATCTCCAGAACTCTGCAGGGCAATCCATCTCTGCTCCATCCCATCTCTACCCTTATCCTGCATTTAAACTGGCTTCCACACGGGTCCCAGCTCAGCCGGCTCTGTGTACAGCTCCAAGTGAGGACAGAAAGATATAGGAAAAGCAGAAACCAGAGAAGGAAACAGGCTCTACCTTCAAGTTCTCATAACATGAGGTTCTGTGCAGCTGAGAAATAGTACATGTTTCTGTTTTCTGTGCCTTTGACTTGGGAAAGGAAAGGACGAAAAAATTCATTTTTGGAGCATGACCCATGAAGCTGAGAGTCCAGGTCAGGCACTGTATTCTAAAAAGATAGTAAGATCTTCATGAGCTGGCAAAACAGCTCAGCATGTTAACCCTGTGCCCAAGCCTAGGAAATCTGAGTTTATTCTCCAGGATCCACAGCAGCAAGAAGAGAACTAACTCCCAAAGGCTGTCCTCTGATGTCTCTACATGCATCATGGTGTATATGAAAGTGCAAGTGCACACATATTTATTATATACACACATATTTCATAATCACACATATTTGTAAAAAAAATTAAGATCTAATTCCATTTAAGGCTAAATCATTTTTATGCTTGGGAAAAGCATTTATTGTTGTTGCTTTCATTGTTATCTGTGTGTCTTTGGGCAAGGGAACTAACCTACCTGTTGTGTAACCAGTCAAATAAGACTTGTTGAGGGGAGTTTTCCTACCTCTTTCAATGGGTGACTCTATACCTTGTGTACATATAAATGAGGTCTCATCAACTCTCCCCATCCTCATTGCCTGCCTCATTTGGAAAACATCTCCGGGCATTTGATATAAGTTAGACTCTGAACCTGACCTCAGCACTGACTCCTAAAATACCTTCTCTTCCTCTGGATTGATTTCTTTAGAGACAGAAGAAAAGAGAGTGGATGGGCGAATCACTGGAGTGGAGGGAGCTCTTTCCTCAGGGTGGAAATGCTCATAATTGTGTGCAGTTTTCTGTGGAGAACACCCAAGGGTGCATGAGGCTTCCTAGGGGACAGAGGGTCGGTAATTTAGAGAGACTGTGACAGGCCAAGTACCCTGCTAAATCCTCACTACATGCCGGTACTTGAAGAGTTAACTCCCAAAACAGCCTACAACACGTGCCTGTGAGTTCTGCACCCAAGTTGTCCAGGAGCAAACCCTGCCTCTTTCCCATGTGCCCCTGTGCTCCTGACACTGAGACAAGTCACAATCCCCTTCTCCCAACCTGTGTCCCTGACACCAGAACTTGGCCAATCACTCCTTTCTTGCATCAGGATTTTATAAGCAAGCCATTCCGCATGGCATCTCTGTATCTGCTCTATGGGGACATGGAGGAGCAAGTGGAGCACACCCTGAGAAACGATCATCACTAGCCAGGTCTCAACAGTCCCCACAGACTGGGACCTGCCACATATTTATTGAGGTCTGAGACATGTCAGATATTCTCATCATCTGCATCATTTATCCTCACCCCAATATAGCAGAAAGCTCCACATAGAGATCAATGCATGTAGTCTCAGCAACAATATCTGTGATCCCTCAGTTGGAGCCTGTAACTTGCTCTGGCCAATGGAGTGTGGGTAGAAGGGACAATTCCAGGCTTACACATTGGGAGGGCCAATTTTAATTGTCAACTTGATACAATCTAGAATCACTGAGGAAGGGAGTCTCATTGAAGGCCTATCTAAATCAGGTTGACCTGTGATATGTCTATTGGGAGGCTGTCTTGATTACAGTAACAGGTAGGAAGATATAGTCCACTGTGGGTGGCACCATCCTCTGGGCTTGGGTTCAGGACTGTATTAAAAAGGAGAAAGTAAGGTAAATGCAAGCATGTATGCATTTTCTCTGTAGTTTTGACTATGGATGCGACTAGCTGTTTCAAGTCCCTGCCACCTTGATTTTCCTGCAGTCATAGACCATTGCCTGAGCTATGAGCAAGAATGAACCCTCTCTTCCCATGTTGCTTTTTTTTGGTGGGGGGGATTAGAGACAGGGTTTCTCTGTATAGCCCTGGCTGTCCTGGAACTCACTCTGTAGATCAGGCTGGCCTCCAACTCAGAAATCCACCTGCCTCTGCCTCCCAAGTGCTGGGCTTTAAGGTGTGCACCACTACTGCCTGGCCCCATGTTGCTTTTATCAGGGTATTTTGTTACAACAACTGGAAAGGAGACCAGGATAGACCTTAAATGATATAGTACATCTCTCCTTGCTCCTTTGGACAAGAGAAGAATGTGACCTCTCATGGAGCAGACTCCTAGCCAGACTGCCTGTGAGGAGGAGAATAAAGATTGTGTCTATTAGGGCTGGAGAGATGGCTCAGTGATTAAGAGCACTGACTGCTCTTCCAGAGGTCCTGAGTTCAATTCCCAGCACCCACATGGTGGCTCACAACCATCTGTAATGGGATCCAGTGCCCTCTTCTGGTGTGTCTGAAGACATCTATAGTATATTCATATACATAATATAAATAAATAAATAAATCTTTTAAAAAAAAAAAAAGATTGTGTCTATCTGCCTCAGAGTCTGGGGATGGTTGTTACTCAGCATAAACTGAACGAGAGTGACCCTGACCACTCTCATATCTCACAAAAGTGGGGTTTTATGAACTGGGTCATTTTGTGGCTTTCTTGTTGCTTCCTCTCCAAGCTGGTAATGGCTCATTCAAAGAAGACAGCGGGGGAACATTTGGTCATCTGAGCACCTGGTACAAGCAAGAACCAAGCTGATTCTCAAGGAGTATGGGGGTGAGGCTGCGAGGTCAGAACTGGGGTGATTGCTCATTCCCATGAAGTAAGCAGAGTCAATAATCACACTCAGTATCAGGGAGACAGGTTGGGGCTTGTGGAAGCAAAGGAAGGAAACCAACATGACCAGCAGTGAAGGGGGGGAGGGGGGGGAGATGACCACACTAGGCATGAAGAGAAACCAGAACAGGGATGAAGTTATTTCCGAAAGCAGGTAGACAGAGCAAGAGGCGGGCGGCAGCCAGAGTGTTCCCGAACTCTTCCCCCAAGCAGGGAGCAACCTGGACCTCAGAAGGTGGGAAGCCACTGAAGCGTAGGACACGGATCCCAGAGTGTTGCAGAATCACCACCAAGCACCTGGAGTGTGCCCATCTCTATTTATCATAATGTTTCTTGGCAAAGAAATGGCTGAACTGTGATTCAGGACTATTAAGTCATACGACAAAGGGAAGGTTTAAGAACAAAGTAAAACACAAAACCAAGAGGCAAAACAACAACAACAAAAAAGAAAAAACAGTATGTGAAAAATTACTGTCCTAGTCGTGTTCAGATGTGGAAAACATGGGTGGCTTTGAAGGGACGTGAACCCAGTTCAAGTTTCTCTTCCCTCCAGATCAGCCATGGGTCAGGTGAGCATGTTCTGTGTTGAAAGGCTTCGGACTGATTTTACTAACTTTAAATAATCCATAAGATAGGTCTGATCCTTGTGCCCATTCTGTAGGTGAAGCAACTCAGGCCCAGAGAGAAGAAACTTGCATGCTCCACAATGTACGGAGTAGTAAGTACTTGAAGTCAAGGTATCCACTCCAAGATCCAGATTCTTTTTTTTTAACTCTTAAAAACATGCCTTTAAATTTTGTATGTGTATTAGATGTGTTGTCTACACATATTTCCATGCACCACATGCATGCAATACTTGTGGAGTCTAGAAAAGGGTATTAGAGCCTCTGAAACTGGAGTCACCACGTAGGAGTGAGAGCTGGTCTTCTGGAAGAGCATCCAGTGCTCTCAACGGTTGAGCCATCTCTGTAGCTCAAAGGGACCACAACCTTAACAGCTATGATTCCACTGCCTTTAAAGGAGAGGTGGGAGCCAGGAAAGTTAGCGGCACCCGATCGATGTTAACTGCACAGTCTGAAACTGATGACTCCCAAACTCCAGGCTCCTACCCTGTGCTCTGTTCTGCTACACCAGAAGGAGTGAGGGAACACAGAAGCCAATGGCATGGGACAAGTGGGGACTTTTTGGGGATGAGGGAGAAGCCGTCGAGACTGACAGGAAAGAGATGAGAAAATGAGCTAGACAGTGTGCTGAGGCAGGCCCACCGAACATGGATAATGTTATTTCGAGACCAGGATGGACAGAGCAAGGGATCAGAGCCAGAACCTGCTTCCTGAGCTCTTCCTGAAGGAGCCACCCACCAGCCAGCACCGGGAACCTGTTTCCCTAAGTGACATCCATACCATCTATATTTAGGTCCTAGAGCCACCCATTGTTTCTGTCCCAGCAGACAGTGGTGGTCACCACCCTGACCATGTCCCTCATGAGTCACACGGTTGAGGGCTCTATTGGGAAGGCTCTGTGAGAACCATCTCTGAATGTCCTTCCCCTCCTGTGGCCCCCATGTCCAGTCCTGGGAAGACTAGGAGAGGGATTTTACATAAAGCCCTGCACAGAAGATGCTGCCTCATCCCCTCCACAAAAATAAGCCAAGATGGCATTTACCGCAGGACTCGGAGCCTTTAGAAGCCAGCTGCTGCCCAGTCCGTGTGTACTGCAGATTCTTGTCTTTGGCAGCATTGCCTCTTGGCCTCTGCTCTGAGATCCAGTGTAAAGTCTGCCACTTCTCTGGTAGCCATTCATACATCACAGTTAGTACTGCACGGGACCTGGTGAGACTGGCTAAGTGCTGGCTGGCCCTGCTTAGCACGTCATGAGCTATTTCAGTTGTTTCTCAAGACAATCCAAGAAGGTGGACATTATTATTTCCATTTCACATCACAGAAATTAGATTCAAGGAGGCATCATAACACTCAGCTAATATAGCAAAGCTGGGACTCAAACCCATACGGGTCTGGTTCCAAAGCCTGTGCCCTTAACTTTCATATCCCACTGGCCCCAGGCTCTCCATAGATACAGAACTACTTTGATCAGATCTAAGTTAAATTGATAAATTCTTTAAAGGGTTCCTCCCTCTTCTCCCTCCCATTGATGACCTCAACTTCTCCAGAGCCTTTTCTGGAAACTGTCAGAGATAAGAAATCAAAATTATTGGCTGGGCCGTGGTGGCAGACACCTTTAATCCCAGCACTTGGAAGGCAGAGGCAGGCAGATTTCTGAGTCCTGAGTTCGAGGCCAGCCTGGTTTACAGAGTGAGTTCTAGGACAGCCAGGGCTACACAGAGAAACCCTGTCTCAAAAAACCAAAAAAAGGAAATCAAAATTATCAAAAGTTATTCCATAGTATTTACAAAAGCAATCACCTAGCCTATTACATTTAAATTCAAGTAGATATCCTAAAAACACTTTGTTTGTTTCTTTGTTTTTCTTTTTCTTTCTTTCTTTCTTTTTTTTTTTTTTTTGTTTTGTTTTTTTTTTGCTTTGTTTTTTCGAGACAGAGTTTCTCTGTGTAGCCCTGGCTGTCCTGGAACTCACTCAGGCTGGCCTCAAACTCAGAAATCTGTCTGCCTCTGCCTCCCAAGTGCTGGGATTAAAGGCATGGGCCACCACCGCCCGGCTTGTTTGTTTTTCAAGTTGCCCTGGCTGTCCTGGAACTTTGCTTTGTAGGCCTTGAACTCAGAGATCTATCTGCCTCTGTCTCCTGAGTGCTGAGATTAAAGGCATGCGCCACCATCTCCTGGTTTTAAAAATACTTAACTGAGATGGGCATAAAAACTAGTTTTTACTTTGGTACAACATATCTGCATGCCTCAGATTCACATCGCAGCTGAAATGAGTTGGAAACAAATGACATTTGGTAGGTAAGTAAATGGCACTGCAGAGAGGGTGACTGACTTGCCATGAATGCTCTTCCTCAGGCCATTGAACCCCACAAACCACCAAAATGGACAAGTTGGCAAAGCACCAAAGAGAAAGCCCTTCAGACAATATACATGGCAGGAAATTGAGCAGGGCCCCAGCATTAGCCACCACCTGCTGCCTAGTGGCTAAGAATGTAGTTTCTACATCCACTCTGCCTCCATATGAAACTTGAAACTTGATTTTTCTTAATCAGCTAACAGACTTTAGGAAAATCAACTTTTCTTTTCTTTTATCTTTTTTTCTTTTCTTTTTTTTCTTTTTTTTTTTTTTTTTTTTTTGGTTTTTTGAGACAGGGTTTCTCTGTGTAGGAAAATCAACTTTTCTAAACCTCAGTTTTACCATCTGCAAAATGGAATCAATAGTAGCTAATCCCTCCAGGGCTATAGTAACTTTATAAGCTAGTAATGTAAGTGCTATTGACTATTCTACATTAATATCATTGTGTTAATATCATTTATATGTAAAACCTTTAAATGTCAATTTCCACATCCTAAAGGTTCAAAAATTATTCTTTGTTAAGCAAGCAAGTAGCTGGTGTAGTGAGCTGGAGGAGAGCGAAATTACCCAAGTCATATGACAGGATTAAAAATACATGTTTATATAATATCAATAGAATTAAAAGGAAACTTCAACATGGGAGAAAATATCAACCCATCACATATATAATAAGGGATAAATATCCAGAATACAAAAAGAAGTCCTAAATTCAACAACAAAGATCAAACACCCTGATTCAAAAATGGGCACCAATCTCGAACTGTTTCTCTGCAGATGCACAAATGGTCAACAGTGAATATGAAAACATCCACATCACCAGCATTAGATGAACACACACACACACACACACACACACACACAAAACACGTGATACACACACACACACACACACACACACACACACACAAACACGTAACAAAAATAAAAGCAGAAAATAGTAAGTGTTGGCAAGAATGTAGAGAGCCTGGGGTCCTTGTGTACTTGAGGCAAGAGGGAGAAAAATCACAGATGCTGTGGGGACTACAACACGTCTTGAGACACTCGTAATTATGATCCAGCGATTCAATTGGGGAACAGACCCTGAGAAAGTGAAAGGAGGGCTTCAAAGATCGATCTGCACATTCACGTTTGTGATAGCACCGTTCACAAAGCTATCACAAGGGATGAGCGGGTGCACAAAATGTACAAATGCACAAACAGAATACTACTCAGCCTCCAGGGAGAAAATTCTGACACATGGTAGATCATCGATTGACCCTGAGGATGTTGTCTGAAACAAATCAGTAACAAGAAGAGAACGCCCTGTTTGACTCAACTTGCCAAATCCTTACAGCAGTCAAAATCACAGGAAGATGACTCAAGACAGTAAAGCTGTTCGAGATGTGGACCTGAGTTTGAATCTCTATCACCCCCATAAATCCTCGGCATGGTGCCACCCATGCCTGCAGTCACAGAGATGGGGAAGCAGGGACTGGAGAATCTTTGGGGTTTGCTGGCCAATCACTGTACTCAAACTGGCCAGCTCCAGAGTGGTGAGAGACCATGTCTCAAAAGAGATACCATTGGTGGGGGGTTAGTGAGGTGGCTCAGAGGATCAAGTGAAAGACAAGCCTGGTGACTTGATGTTAATCCCCAGAGTCAACGAAGAAATAGAGAGTCAATTCCATAAAGTTGTCTTTCTACCTCCACATGTGAGCTGTGCAAGTACGCCTCCATGCATGCTGCTTACACGCACACAATAATAATGAATATAAACTTTGAAAAAATGGTTAAGGAAGACACCTGATGTTGACACAAACATACATACATACACGCAGAAACACATACACACACACAGACACAGTGACACACACGCACCCACACAAACACAGACATATATATACATGTATGTATATATACATACACATAAATACACACGTATATACACATACATGCATACTCACAGAGACACACACATACACACATACATATATGCAAATTCACATATACACATACATGCAAACAGACACACACAAATATACACACATGCACACACAAACATATACACATGTACATACTGTCCAGACAGAAAGCAGGATTGCACTTATTAGTCTAAGGATGTCATTCTGATGAGAATGGGACAAGTGAGGGGTCTTCCTTTAAAGGAAGTTTTGGCTCCTCTAAAACGTCTACACATACCCCAAACAAATCATTATCAAACGACAAAGGAGAGGAAGCTTCAGGACTCTTAACCATCCTTCGACCCAGAAACAAATTGTTTCCAGCCGCTCACTCCCAAACAACCTGAGTTACATTCCAGCATACTGAGGGAGAACCTGGAGTCTCCACTTAACACCGGTCTGGCTTCATCTGTCCAGTGATGAGCACCATCTAAACACCAGAGTTACCTCTGGAGCTTACAAGTATAGCTCCAAACCCAATGAGCTTCCAAACTAAGTTTAGCCATTCTCCAATCCAGAGAAGATGACCCTGGAAGCCCACCTAGAGATAAACCACTAGAAGAGAGAGTAGGTGCATCCTTCTCTCTCCATCTTCCCATTAGTTGATGTGGGTCTCTTGTAAAAATCAAAACGTTAGCATCGTAGAGAGAACAGAGTATGACCAGCCCTCTACTTGCTTTCCTCCAATCATAGCTGCTTGGGAGGTGATGGCAGTGATGCAATGCTACTTAGTGTGTATGCACAGGCACGCACACACACACACACACACACACACACACACACACACACACACTTCCTGCCCCTTCACCCCTCACCATCCAAGAGCCATCTAGAAAACTACTTTTTCAATACTGTCCTAATTACCGCACACAACTTCTTGATTCAAGTCTGAAGAGAGACAGGAACCCGGCTCCATCATCCAGGGTTTTTGTTGTTGTTGTTTGTTTGTTTGTTGCTTTTTAATAGCAGCTCACTGCCTATCAACTTGGGTAATGACAAGACCTCCACACCCTCCTACACCCCAGGTTCTGGCACCCAGTGGAGGCTTGGGTGAGAGCTGAGAGCACCCATCCCCCGCTCCCGAAAAACAAGGAACTTACCTGTGCACGGAGAAAAAAACAGCACCACACCATGGGGCGCTCTGACCTCATCCACCCCAACTCCCTGGCTGCTAACTGCAGCAGAGCCTAGTGGACAGGAGGCTCTGAGCTGTGTGAGCATGGTTTCCCTGAGGGAACTCCTCCCCACCACTTAAGTTGCATGACAGGAAGTGACAGAGGCCATCCGTTACAAATGTCAGAAGCTGAGAGCTCCAGCCCAGGGCTCCCTCGGACTGGTAGTTTCCTCGCGGTTATAGCTGCTCTTTCAGAGCACTCTTGGCTTTGGCATTCAAAAGCAGACCCATCTCCAGTCATTTAGAAGCAAGCTATGCTTACTGGGTCCCTACCTAGAGACATATGAGATGTCCCAGCAGCCCTTGGACTGTTCTGCCTCCCATGTGGAGCTCTATATATGTAAACACTTGAGTGAAATAGAGAGATGAGGAAGTGTCACTAGGAGGGATACAGGAAGGCCCGCTTTGGGTACAAGGAAATCAATGGTCTCCTTTGAACTTCGCGTCCTGCCTAAGACACAGAGCACATACAGAACCACAACTTAAGAGGAACCACACACCCATCCGCTGCTTTCTTTTTTACTTGAGCGAATCTGGCATCTTCCCTCCAGCGCCTTTTAAATACAGCTACTGATGGAAACCTTCCTTTGGTTTTTCTTCCTGCTCTTCTCATGGCTAACTCGGGGCTAGCATTTCTCATTTTATGAACTGGCGGTATCAACGGGATTCACACCCAGTTCCCTGCTTTTTTACAAGATCTATACTCCCTTGGGGAAAGTAGACAGTATCACAGTGACCTGCACTGTCTGGAAGAACACGGTAAACCATCTGAGTCACTCTCTCTACAGGGTTGTTGGTCTCAAGCCCAAGGAGACCTAGCTCCTGTGAAGTTCTCTGGTATTTTTTTAAAGTCCCCAACAGGGCAGAATTTATTCATAAAGATCTTTGTAAATGTAATGTTTAGCTACAAGGACACAAGCCAGACTTTCCTAATACTGTCCCTCAAGTGCACAGATTCTGACAAAAGCTCATCTTTCTCATCCTAGCATACGGTCAGAGGACCAGCATAGAGAGCTGGTTCATTTCGACAAGACACTGACCTAACTTCAGGGATTATGAGAAAAGCTAGCACCATCCATGCTGCCAGGAAAATACATACTACACACACACACACACACACACACACACACACACACACACACACACA
>JADRCD010207809.1:30845-45300 GCA_019843815.1 Montemys delectorum | reverse complement strand
TCTCTCTCTCTCTCTCTCTCTCTCTCTCTCTCTCTCTCTCTCTCTCTTTCTCTCTCTCTCTCTCCTCTCTCTCTGTTTCATTTTGTTTTGTTTTGTCTTGTTTTGTTTTGTTTCCCGGGACAGGGTTTCTCTGTGTAACCCTGGCTGTCCTGGAGCTCACTCTGTAGACCAGGCTGGCCTCGAACTCAGAAATCTGCCTGCCTCTGCCTCCCAAGTGTTGAGATTAAAGGCATGTGCTACCACTGCCTGGTTTGTTTTGTTTTTTCAATCTAACAAAAAACTTAAACTAAAAATAGATCTATCACAACTTGGCTTCAGTCGGAGACGCTCAAGTCAGCCCATTGCTGGGATATTCCATGGGGGTGTTTCCTGCAGCACCATCCTTAGAGGTAAATCAGAGAAGCAACCTAGGTACCTGGGTCAGGGGAGCAGATTAGACACACAGTGGGATTGTGTGTGTGTGTGTGTGTGTGTGTGTGTGTGTGTGTGTAAGATGAGAATTGCATCATTGATTGTGAAATAGATACAACTGGAGATAGTCATAGCACACAAATTAAGCCAGCTTTGGAAAGACAAATATCGTAAGTTTTCACAGGTTTTATATAAATACATTAGATCGTGCATGCAATGAAAACAAAAGTGAAACTGTCTAGGAGTTGGGGGAAGGGTAGGTATGCTGGGGGGTATGGCTGGGGGGAAGGGTAGGTGATGCTGGGGGCGTGGCTGGGGATGGGAGGAGATGGGGACAGGAGGCGTGGCTGGGGGTGGGTAGAAGGTGGAGTGTGTTTATATGCACAATGAACATTGTATACATAATAAGAGTGCTCTCAAAGAGAGACATATGAAAAGCAGAAGGAACAGAGGGTGTTGTCATCTCTCTCATTTTTTCTGAGGTGGAGCCTCCTGTGTGTGGGATGGCCTTCTCAGACAAGGACAGGGGCGCCTGCTTTGATGGGACTACTCTACAGCATCCCCTAAGACCTCTGACTCTTCACCTCTGTCTAGTGTAGTTATTCCCCACAATGCCTCTCTTCTTCCTCTCACTTCATCTAAAAGCCTACGTGTTTTACCACTCACTCTTTCCTTAGGGGGGGACCCTGCATCAAATAACACTTTCATTAAATAAAATCAGATGTTTTTATTCTATTAGCCTGTCTTACACTGCTTTAATTCCTGGGCTGGGCCAGGATGCTGGGACAAGAGGAACAAGAGTTTTGCCTCCTCTGCTCATCCGGATATATGTTTCTTTGCCTCTTTCTGGTGTTTGCCTGAAGGTCGCTCACCCAGTGAAGCCAACCCGAAATGCTCCAGCTGAAGATCACACCCTCCCAACCTAGTGCATACAAACATTTATCTCATTCTGGTTGACTCCTTCCTCTAGAACTGCACAGACTTTGGTGTGCTGATAGCCCCTGAGCTGGTCATCTCTCTTCTCTTCAGCCGACTGTGTAGAAGATGCTACATGAGTGTTCGTTGGTTAAATGAGTGTCTGTGCTCTGCAAAACAGCCCGCCGGCTTACACCTCCTTAAACAGCAAATGGGTAATTCTGAAAGAATCAGTCATATTTACTAGATGATTTACAAAATAAATATGTATTAGGAAAATTTGATGGTCTTCAGAATACTCAGGTTCCAAGCGCTTTTCCCATTTGCTCTGCCTATTGTTGAGAAATGTAAATTACACACCAAACACTCATCTTTCTGTATTGTATAGTCATCTCGACTGGGAGGAAGTGCAGGCTGCTGAATGGGAGGCCACAGCCTCTCTTCAGTTAAGAATAAGAACTGTTTTGCTCTATGTTTGCAGTTCTGGAAAATTATCTAAAGATTAATCCCTAAAATGCTTCCTGTTATATCTGTAGACAACATTATTTTAGGCAGTAGTGTAATGAAAGCATTTCTCCTCCACACTACCTGATGGCTTTTTATGGTACATTAAGGAAGATTCAAATTTCTACCTGTACTGGGTATATATTTTATTTTAATATATTTGAATTAATTTTCTTTTTTAGATTTATTTATTTCTATTGAATGTGCATGAGTGTTTTGTGTGCATGTCTATGTATCATGTTTGTGCAGTTTACATGGAGACCAGAAGAACACCCGTGATCTTAACTGATGAGCAATCTCTATAGATCTCCAGAGTGTGTTTTACATCTCTTAGATCCTGTGGGGGAAATGGCTCAGCAGGTAATGGCCTTGTAGGCGAGCTTCACACCTTGAGTTTGTTCAATACAAACCACACAGTGTAAAGAGAGAACCAAACCCCACAGATGATCCTCTGTCCCACCGCATGCCTTGGCACGCCCTCTCCCCTTACCTAGATATAAAATATAAAATATATTTAGGGCAAAGTTGGAAGCTCTGGTGGGAAGAGTACTGTGGGCTTGTCTGAGACATGGTACTTCGCTCAGTACTCCTGGTCTCCTGCCACAGCCTAGCTTTGGCGGTTCCTTCTCAGGGCTTGACATTGCAGCCTTCCTACTTCACAGACCAATGAGCACCCAGACCATGACAGGACGGCAGTGCTTGTTCTTCAGCACAGCTTCTGCTGTTTCCACTAACATCTCTCCTCCAGCTAGGCGCCCCCTTCTAAAGTGTTCCGAACCTTCTCAGATGCCACCGTCTGCTGGAGAGCCAGGTATTGACATATGAGCCCCCGTGGGACATTTCACATTCAAACCATTACAATTGCCTTAGTCAATAGTGACTCTGCCTTTTCAAGTTAATGTTTAGATCTTATGGTTGTCATTACTATTTAGGATGCTCTGGGCCAAGCCAAGACCTCACACATTCCAAGCAGGAGCTCTACCACTGAGCTGCTCCCCAGCCCTGACTCCCATTTTTAAACTTGCTTTGAAACTGATTCAAGACAAAGATTTTACTCTATCAAGGGAAAATGTAACTTCACGATGGCCCCAATGCTACCTTCCACAACTGCTGTGAAATCTACCATCCAGAGGGGGCTCTAAAGCTTCTCTAACTTCGCTGGCTAGCACCAGACTCCACAAAGGCAAAGTTCTTTTTAGCTTGTTTACACAATAGAGTAAACGCTCTTCACCATTTAAGTAGGGTTATGTTGGAGCGGGAGAGATGGCTTTGTGGTTAAGAGCACTTGCTGCTCTTGCAGAGGATCTGAATTCAGCCCCCAGTACCCCATGCTAGGTGGCTCACAACCTCCTCTAACTCAAGACCCAGGGGACCTAACTCCCTTTTCTGGCCTTCATGGTTACGTCACTCATGTGCACATACCCACACATAGACATATACATGATCAAAAATAAGACCGGGCAGTGGTGGTGCATGCCTTTAATCCCAGCACTTGGGAGGCAGAGGCAGGCAGATTTCTGAGTTCAAGGCCAGCCTGGTGTACAGAGTGAGTTCCAGGACAGCCAGGGCTATACAGAGAAACCCTGTCTCCAAAAAAGAAAAATGGAAAAAAAAAAAAAAGATCCTGCAAAAATAAGACTTAATCTTTAAAAGATAGAAACATGTGTGGGAATGTTTATGCAGAGAAAACAGCTTTGGACTAGGGTTGTACAGGGCTGTCAGGGTAGAAGGACAGTGGAGTGAATACTTCCTGAGACCATATGAAGGGCTGAGCCCTCTCTAGTTAGGATCTCAATCTCAGAGCCACCCTCTGCTGTTTGGGCACCTTCACCTCTGTGACATTGCCCGAGGAGTCAACATAAAGTAGTTAAAAAGGAATTTCAAGAACTTAGCCCAGGGTAGTTTACAGCAAAGTCTACTGACTTAGCCACCTGGGAGAAGCGCCTTCGATATACACTCTGGCCAATAATTAAATATTAAAACCAATAATTGACCAGAGACAAATATTTCCAGTCAAGAAAGAACTTTAGGAAGATGGGATTGTATTTAAATCAAATGTTTTAAAAGTCAAATTTGAAAATTTGACACTTGTGGTGAAGAAAAATTAATGTATCAGCCAGTGGCTTGTTCCTGGGGCCCCTGGCTGTACGCTTGTGTGCCCAAGAGCAGTTGGTCTCACCACACTGCAGCTCAGCAACAGGGAAAGGAACTTGAGTTTGGTGTTCAATAGATCTCAAGGTCTCAGAATCTCTCATCTTCTATTGCTGACAATGTTTTTCAGCCTACAGGAATGATTTTTTGTTTGCTTTGATATTTGGTTTCTATAGGTAAAAATGGTAAGGAATAGAGTTCTTAAATTTGAGTTTTGATTGGTAAGAACAAAATTTGTATATTGTCTGTCTGCCTGTCTCTCTCTCTCTCCTTCCCCTCTAACTTGTTATCCAGTCACCCAATCAACATTTAGCACCCCTTTCAATGGCTGAGACAGCTTTTCAGGAGCAGAACATCCAGCTCTGAATAAGAGAAGTCTCCCTCCTCCTCCTGTGCTTTGGACCCTGGAGCCTGCTGTGGCTTGCGGAATGTTCCCCGTAGGCTCATCAGTTTGACCACTTGGCCTTTCAACTCTTTGCGCATCTGGGAGGTTATAGAAACTTCAGGAGGTGATTCGCTGGGGGGCATACTTCACTGAGATAGCCCTTGAGATTTCATAGCCCAGACCCACTGTCTGCCATTTTCCACCTAGAGCTGAGAGAAGGCGCTTCCCAGTCTCTGTTGCCATCCTCCCCACTGCGGCAGACTGTATCCCTTGAACTGGGAGCCCAAACAAAGCCGCTTCCAAGCAGATGATTGTCAGGCATGTGATCCCAGTAATAAGACAAGTTACTACTAGAGGAAAATAGACAGTGATCAAGATCATATAGTAAAACAGCCTCAGGCAGAGCTCAGTACTGTGGAGAGACATAAAGCAGGAAGGGAACAAAGAAGTAATGATACAGGGAGTCTGAGAGATTTTCAACCATGACTGCCTCAGAAGCAGTTTCTTCCTGATAGTCTTCTTAGCAGTCTTTCTCCTCATGGAACTTCTAGGGGCAAATTTTACTTCTACCCATAACTTTGTCGTGACAGAACATGAAGAGTTCCCACCTAAAGCATTTTCCCCATTGGACCAACTAGCTTCAAAATTAAAATAAACAACTGGAAATAGATAGTTATTTTTCAAAGTTTTAAAAAGTTATTTTTAGTTTATTTGTATTGGTTGTTTCCCTGCATGTATGTCTATGTACCACATGCATGCCTGGTGCCCACAGAGGTCAGAAGGGGGCATTGGATCCCCTAGAATTGGTTACAGATAGTTGTGAGTTACTGTGTGGGTGCTGGGAATCGAGCCTAGGTCCTCTGGATAACAAGTGCTTTTAACTGCTGAGACATCTCTCTAGTCTCCAGAAATCATTTTTGATAGTTTGTTTAAATGTCTTTTTCTTTTTTTTTTCTTTTTTTCTTTTTTTCTTTTTCGAGACAGGGTTTCTCTGTATAACCCTGGCTGTCTTGGAACTCACTCTGTAGATCAGGCTGGCCTTGAACTCAGAAATCCGCCTGCCTCTGCCTCCCAAGTGCTGGGATTAAAGATGTGCGCCACCACCACCCGGCTTGTTTAAATGTCTTAAATGCCAGCACTTCAGTAATATACCATCTCAACTCCTTTGTCTTCTATATATTGCTATTTTAAAAATTGTGGTTATGGGCTGGAGAGATGGCTCCGAGGTTAAAAGCACTGACAGCTCTTCCAGAGGCCCTGAGTTCAATTCCCAGCATTCACATGGTGGTTCATAACCATCTATAACCAATCTCCTCTTCTGGTGTGTCTGAACACAGCCACAGTGTACTCATATAAGCAAAATAAATAAATCTTTAAAAAATTGTGTTTGTTATTGATAAATAGATGCTCTGTTATTTTTCCTCATATTATCTTCCAAACATTGGCTTTCATAATATTCTATTTTCCTGTCAAACTTCTGTGCTTACATTGTTAATATGAGTTCATACTTTCGTATGCAACATTGGTAGTCTTTGTCATAGATTTAAGACTGTAGTATTCTCTCCTCCTGCTATGCACTGTGTGTCTCCAGGCTGATGGGAACTGGGATGTACAAGAGCACATGAGACACATAAGGAGATTTTCATTCTATTTCCTCCCTGACCCCTTGTCAGAAATTTAAATTGCATTTCAGACAGTATGCCGGCACAATGCTCTCTGCCTGGGCTGCCACACAAAGGCCCTGCTTAGATAAGGTAGTGATGGCATGCAATCGCACAGTGTCTAGGGATGTCAGAAGTGTCACAGATATAAATGCCCATTTTTCTTGATTATTCAGCTTTCCCAAGGCCGAATCTAAAGCTGACTGTAACAGTAGATTCACCGAGAATAAGATAGACTCCTCAGTCACTCCTCCTGTTTCAATTCAGCTAGTCCTTGGAAAGAGTTCAGGAGTGCCAGTCATGGGAATGGCACTTTGCCAGCCCCTTTCAGGTCCAGGGACCAAAGTGTTCAATCTGGCATCTGAAAGAGTCTCAGAAAGGTTTTCTGAGGTTGGACACTCATAATTGAGTGGTCCTTTTTATCACTCTTGTTTGAGTGTTTTCAAAATCTCAGCCCTTCCCACCCCCACCCCTAGTTTACAGGCACAAGTACAGATAGTAGCTGCCTGTAGACCAGTTGTTCTTAAACTCTTCCCACCGGTGACCTTTTTTACCTGAGAAACTTTTTTGTGACCCTGGGTATATAGGTATATAAAGGAAGTATACAAATTAAATATTTACTAATAACAACTGATAGGTATAATTACTAATAACAAATCATAGAGAAATTGTTTAAAACACTTCTTTGATACACACATAATTTACCACTCATCAAAGATGAAAGCAAAATTACTTACTAATGGGATGAATGTGCTAATCTAATATAGAGCAGAGATAAACTAATTTGATGCTCAGTGATGGTGGTAGGAAGCTATTAAAAGCCTTTACTCCAACCATGTTGTTTCTACGAGATCAGTTAATTTTCATGTAAAATCACTGCAAGTCGTAACACACAGCTGTCTGTGCTGAGCCATTTCAGGCTGTGTCCGTTGTCACTGGGCATGTGAAGTGCACAAGGGAGCATGTTGTGTGTTCACAACCCAAGCAGCAGTGAAACCGCATGACTTGTTACCTCTCCCCTTACTGGAATGAAAGGTCCTGACAAAAGCAACGTGAGGGGGAAAGGTCTTCCTTTGTCCCACACTTGGAGGGCACACTGCCCTTCTCGGTGGGGAAGGTCTGGTGGCAGGAACTGAGGGAAGTGGCCACATTGCCTCCACAGTCAGGAAGCAGAGAGCCATGGTTGTTGATGCACGCCCCCACCCCTCTTCTGCCCGTGAGGCTCCCTTGCAGGGTAGATCTTCCCCCTCATCAGGGTAAGGCAGGCCCTCACAAGCATCTCTGGAGGCTGACCTCATCCAGTTAGTCCCTTGGGAGCTTGTCTTTTGGGCAATTCTAGATCCTGTCTAGTTGACAATTGTCAGGTTACCTATAACACAAGTGACAACTTCCAGAAATGCTTTGGATACACTGGACATTTGATTTTGAATTCACCTGCTGCACGCTTTTCGGACCTTTTAGCCTTGCTAAGCTTTTTGCAGCCCTACATTCAGTTACAGGAACACATGTGGGGTCATGACCTACAGCTAAAGAACTCTGTCACAGTTGATGGCCTCAGGGCCTGTGACCCCCTGCCCCAGCTCCCACCTCTTCATCAGTGCCTCTTGGATCGAGCATGTTTTCACTCTTATGGTGTCACTGCAGTGTCTTAGATGGGAGCATATCAGAGGCTGGGATTCTAATCATAAACACGCTGAAAATGGAAAACTGCATGAACTGTATTTTCTTCTGTACTATGCGTATTTATTATGTGTGTGTGTACATACACCAACAGGCCATAAGACAACCCTGGGTGTCATCCCTTTGTACCATGTACCTTGTTCTTAGACATAAGATCTCTCATTGGCCTGGAACTCACTAAAAAGGCTGGGCTGACTAGCCAGTGGCCCCAGGGAAAGAGAAGGCCATTTCAATTTCTTCCCAGCACTGGACTACAGGTGTGTATCACTATGCCCGGGTTTTTATAAATCTTTGACAGATTGTGTTCAGGTCCCGGAGTTAGCAAGCAAGCACTTCAGTGGCTGAGCCAAACCTTGCTTGAGTCTTCCTTCTGCCTTTTTTTTTTTTTAAACTGGGTGACTTTTACTATCTTACACACACACACACACACACACACACACACACACACACACAAAAGTAAGTATCACTCACTATCAGTAGGAAGCATAAGAAAAAGGGAGGGAAACAAATTTGCCAAAAATTCCAAAAGCTGATTGTTCTGTGTCCCGTCCAAAGCTGCCGAAGGCTGGACAGAGATGGTGTAGAGGAGTCAGCCCATCACTTCTTAGAGCTGCAGTCTTGGTACCAGTACCATGTATTCTGGCAAATAGAATTGGAGCCTCTTACCTCATAAATCTGTGACAGCATTCCTAGCTAAAATGTCCTGGCTGCTCCCTCATCCTGCCAGTTGCTCCTAGGCCGGAGTTTAGGGCAGAAATCACTCCTAGAATTCTGGACATAACTCAAAGCTCTGCTTTTTCTAAGCAGCCACAGATGTCCACTGAGCCTCTGGCTACATCTCTCTGAAGACACAAGTAGTAACTTACTTGTTGGTTGGCCTTCTCCTCTTTAGAAATCTGTTTATTTTGTGTCCAAGGTTGATGGGATACACAGAGGATAAAATGTTCGCTGTTGACTTCACAGAGGCAGACTAGGAGTCTGTCATCTGATAATTACTTTTATTTGTGATAAGAGCAGCTAAAATATACCTAACAACAAATCTGTCTGGTGCTTTACTTTTGTTATCTCTAGTCCTCCGAACTGGTAAGCTTGCTGATCTTGAGCATCCTGTACTTCATTTTGTTATGGCTTCCTTGGCAGTTTTCTGACCTTTGAGCTACACATCACCGCTCCTCTACTTCCTTCCCACCCCTGCTCTCATGATAGATAATCTCCATTCCATCTTTTACAGTTTTGTGGGGTTTTTTAATTCTGCATACAAATGACATCATACACTCCTTGTGCCTCTGTACCTGGTTTATCTCACTTAACCTAATATCCTCAAGGTCTGCACAAGTGACAAATGGCAGGGCTCGCTTGTCAAGGCAGAGTTGCACTCCGGTTTCTGTTCATCCATCTGTTAACGGCACCTAGATGGTCGCCATACATTCGCTGTTGTAAGTCGTGCCCCAGTGAACATGGGCTGCTTTATGAGGTGGTGACTTTATATCTCTTGGGTGCAAACCCAGAATGAAGACAGCTGGGTTACATGAGAATTTCATTTTTTGGTTTCTTTTGGAGTCTCTGTGTTCTCTTCCACAGTGCCTGCCACACTCTGTATTTGTGTCAGCAGTGCGAGGGGCCCCTTATCTCCAGCCACTCAGATATTTCTTGCCCTTTGCTCTTTGGCGATGGCTATCTGTACAGGTGTGGGTTACGACTCTTGGTGGCTTCACCGCGCTCTTCCCTGATGGTGAAGGAAGCTAAGCCCCTTCCCATGGGACTGTTGCCTACGGTTTTTCATTTTGAAAAAAGTAATTATGTGTGTGAGAGAGAGATGGAAAGCCAAAAAATGAGGCAGAGTGAGAGAAAGAAAACCACGGTGAGCCTGGGCAGGTCAGGAGCAGGCTGAAGCACACGAGGTTACTTCCCTCCTTCAGCCTTGCTCTTGAGGCAAGGCCTCCCTGTGGCTGTTCAGCATTCCTCAGGACAGCTGACCTATGATCTTCCATCTGCTTCTGTCTTTGCATCCCATTCCACAGTGGGAGGATGGAGACCACAGATACATGCTGCCACGACCAGCCTGCTCCGCTCCCTCTCTCACCTGAGTTTCAGGTATCAAACTCATGTCATAAGGCTGCACAGCAAGACTTACCCTGGAACCATCCTGGCCCTGTTTCTATCTCTGCATCCTCTGGGGACAAGTATCTGTTTGGGTCCTGGCTGTCACATTATTGGTTTTCCTATCACCAAGCTAGAAGAACTCCTTATAAAACTTATATTAACTTACCAGACATGTGCTTGGTGCTTTCTGTCTCTCTCTGATTCTATTTCCCTGTTTCTCTCTGTCTCTCTGTCTCTGTCTCTCCCTATCTCTCTCTGACTCTATCTTCCTGTTTCTCTCTCTCTCAGTGTCTCTGTCTGGCTCTCTCTTACTCTCTCTCTCTCCTCTCCCTCTCTCTCTCTCTCTCTCTCTCTCTCTCTCTCTCTCTCTGTAAGTTGCTCTTCTATTTTCTTGTTTGTTCCTTTTCTGTACAGAGCTCTGAAGCTCACTGTGGTCTTATTGGTTTATCTGTGGCTGTAGCCTAAGCTTGCTTTGCCCCTTTCTTATGTTTTTTGAAGGCAGGCCTGGCTTTCTTATTTTTGAATCTATTTTTACATTTCAAGAGCCTATCTCAATGTTACCTAAGAATTAAAAAAAAAAACCAACCAACCTTCATCACACATTCTATGACGACGTCACTGCTGCATCACACATTCTATGATGATGTCACTCCTGTACCACACATTCTATGACGACGTCACTGCTGATGCACCTAATGGTTCTGCTTTGTTTTTATTCTTGTGTAGACCAGGGTGGCTGTAAACATCTATTCTCCTGCCTCAGCCCCCCAGTACTGGAGGTACAGAGGGTACCTGGTTCTCCTGTTGCTTTTTAAGCTGTTGCTGTGGTCTCTGTAGGTGGTGAGCTAGTTTAGGCCCCTCCGGCATGAAGAATGTACATGGGCATTTTCTCATTGTACTCGCTTAGCACCCCCATAGATCAGCATGACAGGTGTATGTGGAGGATTTGTGGAGAGAGAAAAAGTGTTGGAGAGGCACGTAGAAAACTTAAGAGAGCAGCAGGATTACAAGTTTGCTAGAGATGTAGCATTTCTGGAAATATTTGTCCTCCAGGAACACCTGCTATTTTTTGTCTAATTCTGATTTCTCCCAGTAAGGGAGTAAGAAGTCATTCATTAGCTTATCAAACTTGTAGAACTATTGACTTAGACATCGGTTTCTTTGTCTATGAATTCATAAAAAACATGACTGGATTTTTTTTCCCCATGTGGTTGTTTTTGCTTTTTATAATTCAGGGAGGAAACGCACATGAAGGTGATTTGTAAGCTGTCAGGTGCCAGCCAGAGACAGCACTGTCATTCGACCGTGGCAAGGTTTTCCTTTGTGAATCAGGATTCGGTGGTATCCAGAATGAGAGCTTCAGTCTGCATGGAAGGGTCTGGTGAAAGCCAGAAAGAGTTGAGAGAGAGCTATGTCCCACCATGGTGCTGGTTATGTGAGCTGAGACAAACTGTGAGGAAAGAATCGGAAAGCTGCCCTGCTTCATGGTATGGTGGGAACTAAGTGGAAGCACTGTCTGGAAGGCAAGTGCTGCCTGGCAGGCACCGGACCCATTTGTGCAAACGATTCCTTGGGTAGAGAAAAGGGAAGTGGGTAGGTATGGCTCTGAGCAGTTGGCAAGCAGACAGGAAACAACCCAGATGTGGACCCATAGGTCTGCATGTGTGTTCTTCCTGTGGCCCAGGCAAGTCTTTAAACCATAGGTGGTGCATTTTTGTAGATGTAAATTGAGCTTAATGACACTCACAATGATTTTCATTGCTCTAAGAACAAAAGAGAGTGAGATATCACCAGACCTGCGGTAGGGAAGCCAAACTCAGTGTGTTCTCCCCAAAGTTTATGTTCACTCAGGTGGGACTTCTCTCTGTATTAAGACATTGTCTTTTATCACGAAGCTCACGTGGATAGGATATAGTACCTAGGGTGCTCTTTTGACAAAATATAGGGATACCTCATGAGCTGAGCATGCAGCAAATAGTCCTAAGCATTCAGTAGTTAGGAGGGCGATGAGTTTAGATCAGCCTGGTGTACACAATGAGAGCCTGTCTTGATGATGATGATGATGATGATGGTGGTGGTGGTGGTGGTGGTGATAATGATGATGGTGGTGGTGATGATGATGATGATGATCATGATCATGATCATGATGATGGTGGTGGTTGTGGAAAGGAAAGAACAGTCTATGATAAATAGAATGCTGGGTATAGTCTCAAAATATGACATTAAAATCTTTGACAGGAGAAAAAAAAAAGACTTTTATCCCCTGCCCTCTTCCTGTTGATCTTAGTGTGAATGTGAAGCCAGCCAAGACCACCAAGACCGCCTGTCTAGTGAGACTTTAGTTACTCTTCTCTGATAACTCATGGTTATACCAGAGCTGTTCTTCAGGAATCTCATAGCTGCTTCCCGGTGCCATTGACGTGTGCCTCCCTCTTTGCAGCTCGTCTTGCCCAGTGCCAGCTCCTTTACTCGTTAAAGCTCAGCGACAGATGAGTTTACCCAGAAAGCAGTAACAAGGCCAGTACTTGAGGAGCCAACAAGAGATTATAAGGCAGAACGTCAGGGGTAATCCTGAGCGAAGCCAGTATGTCAAGCAGGGAGGGTGAACGTCCAAGGTAGAGGTCAGAGTATTCAACTGCCTCAGTCCTCAGGGCGGCCTAGATCAAAAGGGTGCTGAAGGCACTTTGCCTCAGCATTGTCTGAGACACGGTCTCCTTTCATGCCTGTTTCTATCCACAGAGGCTGCTGAGGAGATCTCTGTAACCATGCCCTTAGTTTGGAGTACATACTAGTTTGGACCACTCCATTTCACACGCCTGTAGCATCCCTCCAAGCTGTTTACAACCACCCGATAGTTACAGCCTGGCCACAGGTGTGTTTCAGCTACCACAAATGCCTAGTTGCCCTTCAGAGCCAGCTCACCTCCAAGGATCATGCATATTTATTTATTTATTTATTTAGCCTCTGAACATACTTCAGACACACCTGAGAACTGGAATGTTTTCCTGAAATATTTTTTAGGTGAAATATCACAGACCTGCAGCTCAGTGGCTGGGAGTGGGAGTGATTCAGGGTGTGCTCTGCATCATGGAGTCTGCAGAGAGCGCTAGCACTGGGGTGAGGCCACACATTCCTGTGGGGATGACAAATGAGTGACCTGGCTGCTCTCCTGACATGCCTTTCGTTCTCTTCCCTTTCTCTCCTAGGAAACAGATGGAAGAGTGCTGTGATCCTGCCCATCTTTTTGCTATGACTAAGATGAACTCCCCCATGGGGAAGAGCCTGTGGTATGACGGGGAGCTTTTATACTCGTTCACCATTGACAATTCCACGTACTCCCTCTTTCCCCAGGTGAGTGGAGTCCATTGCACTGTGATAAAATTCACTCTGTTTCTCACGATTGATGGGATGGGATGACATGGCTTTGCTGGCCCACCGGGCCCTCCCCTCTCAACTTCTCTCTCCTCATCTTAACCTTGCATGACGTTTCTCGTGTCTTTCCATGTCTCCTGCTTTGATGCAAGGGTGGAAGTAAACTATTAACAAGAAGGGCCTTATAGATCCACGGTTGTCCCTGTCACTTAGTTCTCAATTGAGCGAAACTGAGGCAAATGGTGGTCGGGCCATGGTGGCATCCTCATGTTCTGAGAGGTCAGCGGTGGAAGGGTTGGGAAGATTGGAGATGCTGGAGTGTTTTCTTAGGACTGATGCTGCTACTAGGGAATGAGGACCCTATGTCTTCTCAGAACTCTAGGTTGCTACCCCTGTGGCTAGATTCTTGCTATGAAGTAGAGGACTGTTGGATACTGAGGAAGAATTTAGTCTGACCACCTTTGAAGTGGTCTAAGCCAGTCTTTGCTTACTTAGTGTTTGCCTCTTGTTTCCTGAACACTGTAGTAACATGATTGTTACTAGCTAGTTTGAAAAAGACAATTTTTATTTTAGAGACCTCTTGGTGGAGGATGGAGAGATCTTCCGTAAACAGCCATCAGGGAGAAGCTAAGAAATGAATTTTGGTCTTCCCAAGTCTTTTGGGTAGCCTTAGTTTGGTCAAATGATTTCCTGAAAAGAGGATCGATGGTCAGGGTTAGATAGTAGGACTGAGCTTCAAGTACCCCTGTAATGAATAAATAACAAACACAGTCCTAAAAAAAGAGGGCCTATAAATTTGTCCCACTAGATCCAGAGTCACAGCCGCTACAGAGTGAGCCTGTATTGCTGGGTATATACCTGAAGGGTTCTAAGTGAGCACACCACAGAGATATCTGCATAGCTACATTACTCCTGCGTTGCTCACAGTAACTATGAAATAGAGCCAGCCTCCATGTCTCTCCACAGAGCAATGGGTAAAGAGGATGTGGTAAAGAAAAATGAAATCATGTCATTTGTGAGAAAATGAACAGAACCAGAGATCATCATGTTAAGTGAAACAAAACAGGCTCAGAAAGTAGATAATACACATTTTCTCTCATGCAGAATTGTAGAGCATGCACGTGTGTATATGTGTGTGTGTGTGTGCATGTGTGTATGTGTGTATCTATGAGTACATGTGTGTCTGTGTGTATGTTTGTCTCTGTGTCTATCTGTCTATGTGTTTATCTGTCTGTGTATCTCTCTCTGTGTGTATCTGTGTATGTGTGTCTAT
>JADRCD010207809.1:13058-30207 GCA_019843815.1 Montemys delectorum | reverse complement strand
TAGATAGATAGATAGATAGATAGATAGATAGATAGATAGATAGATAGTGCAACTCTTGCTCTTGTAGAGGACCTGGGTTTATACTTACTAGGTAACTCGAGTTCCAACTGATCTGACTCCCTTTCTGACCTCCGTGGGCACCAGGCATGCATGTAGCTCACACACACACATGCTGGCAAATGCTCATATCAGATGAAGCAAATAGAAATTAGGAAATATAGGTTGGGCAGCTGGCTGGGTGGCAAGAACACTTGTTCTATAAGCATGAGGATCCGATTTCAACTCCCCAGTGTCTATGTATAAACTGGGCATGGCTGCATGTACCTGTAACCCCTATATGGGGGTGGGACTGGGGGTGGGGGTGGCAGAGACAAGTAGGTCCCAGGAGCTCACTGGCCGACCAGCTTAGCTAAATCGGTGACCTTCTACCTCGCTGAGGGGCCCTGTCTGAAGACATGCAGGCAGATAATGATAGAAGACACTGGAGGTCCCCCAAGTGTGTGCTCAGGGGAGTACACACTCACATGCTTATATACCTGCACCGCGTATGGGCACAGCACACTATAGCACACTCGCATGCATACATGTACATACAATCTCTCTCTCTCACACACATGCTGGTAAATCAAACTTTAATTCTGTGCGAGTATTCATGTGTTTCTTGTACTTGCTTGCTTTTTGCTGTGGAGGATTCCTACTAGCAAAGGAAAGTGGAAGATATGTCTGTATTTTTTTTTTTTTTTTTTTTACCAACTAAATGCATTGGATAAGTTACCAGTCTCTTCTGAGATTCAGCTCTCACCTCTGGATGATGGGAGAGAAACATGGGTCCTATCTCTTCACAGTGTGGCAGACTAATTTATCAGTGTGCGATATAACCTCTGATTGTCAGTGCTTGCTGGCTTGTGGGCTGGATCTTGAGGTTAGGAGTCTCACTCTGGGCAGGAAAAGTATAGAAATCACCCTGGGTACTTTAGGTGAAAAGATAATTTGTCAAGGGAGGTAGATGCTTCGAACACTAGAAGAGAGAAGCAGCAGCCAAGATGCCACTCTTAGAGTTGAGTTCCAGAATGTTATATAAGTTTTCTAGGACCAGAAAATTCTAGAACCATTGCCATCCATATGGCCATGATTGCCTCCAGAAGAAACAGTGGCCAGCACATGGGTTCCAGAACTTCTCTTCTTCAAGTCTTGTTCAAGTGCATGCAATGCAAAGATTAATTTCCATCCAAACCACCCATTGCCTAGAAGTGGGAGACAGGCAGTCTTTAACTCCTAAGCTTCAGCAAGATGGTAACAAGAGGGAGATGTCCAGCCTGAACGAGTGCATGAAGTTAGTACTAGCTAACTGTGTGTGCCCTGGTGGCACACACCTCTGATTCCAGCACAGGGGAGGCTGAGGCAGGAGGTTCACATGTTAGATCACACCAAAGGCTGTGGCACACCTGGCATGCTTGATCTCAGTCTATGTCATCACTCTGCGAATAGACAGCACCCATGCTACTCTGTCTGTTGTACAGAGGAGACCCAGTCTCAGGCACAGAGTGAGTCCAAGGCCAACCTGAGCTACACAGCAAGACCTAGTTCTAAGACAAACTGAGAAACTCAGGACTGATGCTGATGAGCTAAGTGAAGATGAGGGAAAACCAAATGAGGCCTTTTGTAGTTGAGGGTCTTCAGTCACGCCATGTGACATTCAGCTTTATGGTAGGAAATGGATTAGAGGGAAAGAGATGATTAAAGAGACACAAACTAGCCTGCTGTTCTGGAAGGGGAGGGGAGGAAGCATTTCCTTTTCACGTGTGTGTGTGTGTGTGTGTGTGTGTGTGTGTGTGTGTGTACGTATTTTGTGCCTGTCACCATCCCAGAATAATAAAGGAAAAATGTGTCTTTCTGTAGGAACCAGAAGTCATTACATCACCATGTGGGCATAATTGCGCAAAACCCCCAGTGAGCATATTTTTAAAGCAACATGTTGATTTTCCTGTGAGGTTCTGAAGTGACTAATTCCTTTGTCAGCACTCTGGAAAACCAGTAACAACATAAGGCTGCCTACCCCTCTAACCCCCAGGTGTTGCTCGTTTGTTACAAGCAAACTAACTTGCCAGCTACTTGACCACCCTCCTTTCTGTTGCTCCTGAGAAGGAAAGTAGCATATCCAAAAAGCAGGTGAACAGGCTGAGCTCGGTCCCCTCGGTGCACTGGGGAGCCCTTTAAAGGGCTGTGATCAGACAAGTTCAGATGCAGATGAGCTGCTCATAGCTTGGCCGACAGGAAGCACAGTGAAGTCATAACAGGAAGTGGTCAGGACGAGGTCTGGACCCCAGAGACAAGGCCCTAGTAACCTACTTTTAGCCAAGCATTGCCTCCATCACTCCAGACCCTTCCAATAATCTAACCCCCAAATCGAATCTCTCAGTGGGTTGAAGCGTTCATTAAGCCATCGTCCTCATGATCTAATCTCTAGAAAGGCCTCACCCGCCCTGCTTCCTGGCTGCCATATCAGCTCAGGTTGACCACAGACTCCCAACCATAGAAGGGCTCACTTTAGTTCTTGCAGGGTGTGTGTGTGCAGAGAATAGTGTGATGATTTGGAAATGGCTTAGTCAGTAAAGTGCTTACTGTACAAGCATGAAGACCTGAGTTCAAATCCTCAGTGTGATAAAAGCTGCACATAATGACAGAGACTTACAATTTCCAGTGTGGGGGATGCACAGACAGGTGGGTCAGTGGGGCTCAGTGGCCTACCAGTCTAGCTAGGTTCTAGTGTGAGATATACTGCCCCAAACAAGGAGGGTAACCCCTGAGGTTGTCCTCTGGCTTCCACATACCTGTATGTTCATGTGAGACAGTCCCTATATTGGGTTAGCATTTTCCTTGTTACTTAAGGCTCTTCCCCTTCTCCCTGTTGTATGTTCTGGGGCACTGAACCCAGGGCATGGTGCTGTAGTGCTGAGCCACACCCCCAACTTTAGAACTGTCCCCACTGAGTCTTCATGGTCTAGCACACACAGGAATTACTGAATAAAATTTATTTTGGATTAAAATACTTTCCTTAGGAGACGCATACTTTCTTTAGGATTGAGCAAGAAAGGCACCAGAATGTTAGAAACTACATCTTCACTGATATGATCTGAAAAATATCCCTCTTGGTGAGATACAAATGTGGTTAATTCCTCATGATGAGTAGTCACATAGTGTGGGTCACAAACTAAACCAGTTTCCTCAGAGTATTCCCCAAAGCCTTGTACAGGGAATAAACATACCATGCGCCACTCTAACACTGGCTCCCAGCTCCTCAGTTTAATCACAGACTCCCACTGTGCTCCTCTTTGGCTAGGCTGTGTCCTTGGCCTCTGGGCAACCCACTAGGACATTCCAAAATAGTTTCTGAAACTGGCTTTGCTGAAAGGACATGCACGCTTTCTCTCTGCATAAACCTGTGCTGAATGTAATTTTCTCAGCTCTTGGAAATTTCTTTTTCCTCTTAGTGAATCCTGCTATAAATAGTTGTATTACTGTAGTCACTTTCCCAAATACACATCTTTCCAACTGTATAGAAATTAAGGGGACCGAGTTTGTAGGGCACCGAGCATTGGCAGGTGTGGTTTGATTGTCAGGTTTGTATTATAACTGTTTGCTTCATAACCAACTAGGTGCTTGCTTATCTCAAGTAATAGGAAAGTAGAGGGGATAGGTCATTCAGGAGTGGGTCCTGGCCACTGTGTACCATTGACTTTTCTTTTGCCGAACAATACTAGCTCATGGCCAAGGAAATACCTTAGTTCCGGGATCCCAGCAGGAAGAGAAAGGCCAAAGAGAACTCTTGATACACTGGTGCTTTCATGTCATTGGTCAGGACTGAGTCGCATGTACGGGTCTGGCCGAAAGAGAGGCTCAGGAGCTCAGGGCTTGAACTCCAAGGCAACACACTGCATTTGCCAACCCCTACTATGTGCTCAGCTTTTGTCACATCATCTGAGTCTAATTTTTAAACTGTTTTTGTTGTTATTCTTTTCATTTTGTGGGTGGAAGTAAGACAGAAAGACTGGAAGGTGTCAGACTGCAGCTCTGGTATCCAGAGCTGCTGTGCCTGATTCTGGAATGGGGAACTTAGCCAGGAAGATTTCAAAGGTTTCATGAATTCCAAAGAGTTTATAGGTGCCTAGGAAGATGGCTGAGCTAGTAAAGTGTTCATCATAGAAGAATCAATACCTGAAACTGAGTTCGATCCCTAGAGCCATGTAAGAGCTGCGTGTGGCAATGCGTGCCTATGATCCCAGCCCAGGGAGGAAACGTGAGAAACCCTTGCTTATGTTGGCACAGCCAGGCTAGCCTAAGTGACAAGCTTCAGGTTCATCGAGAAACCTTAAAAAAAAAAAAAAATCAGTGATTTAAAAAGAAAAGACTTAGGATGTCTACCTCTGACCTGTATATGAACTCGTGCACGCGCGCGCGCGCGCGCGCGCGCACACACACACACACACACACACACACATGTTCGTGTGCATGTACACGCACACGCGTGCACACACATGCACCACATACAAAGCTGCACACATTCATGTACACCAAAACCTTAAAACATTGTATCACTTGTTTATTTCTGTTAGAGACGGATCTCTAGTAGTAGGTGACTTAGGTGACTTATTCCCTGTGATTTGACACTTTGAAACTGTTTAAAGACTTCCTGTTCCTACCTTGGGACAGCTGGAGGCTTTCCATTCGTGATAATTCAGGAGAAAAACACGAGTGTGGAGTTGGAGACTGCCAGGTCCTACATAACACAGTATCTCTCTGTTTGGCTTTGTGTGACCCAGTAAACCACTTTGAAGAGAAACAAGCAATTACATTATTTTGGTATTTCTACAAGAGAAATCCAAGTCCCCAGAGAGACTCAAGCACCCGCCGCATGTTGCTTTCTTGTGGGAATCTAGAAGCAGTTCCTCGGTTATCAGTGAGTAGCTGAGGCAACTTACCTTGCTGGGTTTGGTCGAATGGTGGATAATACAGCATCAAGATCCAGGTCCATCCTTGGCCTTATCCTGATGACATTTATGATACTATTTAAGTTTTACTAACTATGTTCAATCTGATTTTATAATTTGTAAGATAGACTGAATGACCTCTGGTCTTTAAATTTTGTGGTATTTTCAGAAACAAAGTTAAAACATGTTTATGGATGTAAAAGTGCTTTGCAATAACTTCGCCAATGAAGCATGTGATATCACATCACTGTTGGTTTTTTTGCTTGTTTCATTTTGTTTTAGACAGGGTCTCACATGGACTAGACTGGCCTCCAGCTTACTCTGTAGCCAAAGATGGCTCTGAACTCTGGATCCTCCTGCCTCTACCTCCCAAATGCTGGGGTTGAAGGCAAATACTACCATACCCAGTTCACCCAGTACTGGGGAATAAACCCTGGGCACCGTCGTGCACACTAGGCAAGGCACTGCACTAACTGAGTCCCTGCCCCAGTCCTTATGTGTTCTCGTCTGCCGAAGCACTTGTGGACTTAAGCCTTTCCTTGGAATTTTGGTGATGCCAGGAAGTGATGTGGAGATGCTCCCCACCAACCAAGGGCAGAAATCACTTTCCCAAGACAGTGTAGGAGTCTGCTGAGTGTAGGGTACAGGGAATATGAACTACTGATAAAAAGGCTATAGATTCTGCAGTATGTACATCTTTGTTATTATAAACAGATAACAGGATAGATGGAAAGTATAATGTGGAATAAAGTGTTAATTTCCAGTAAACTGAGCCAGAGTTTTTGCATGGATGGTCATCTGTTATTCTCCAAAGTGCTATTGAAAAAGCAAGACTAGTGGATTATCACAGGATTGTCAAGTAATTACTGTCTTTGTTTTTAATTTTAATTATTATTTCTTTATATGAGAGGTTTTTTTGTTTTTTGTTTTTTGTTTTTGTTTTTTGTTTTTTGTTTTTTGTTTTGCCTACATATGTACCACTTATGAGCCTGGTCCTGTGAAGGCCAGAAGAGAGTATGCGATCCCCTGGAACTGGAGTCATACCAGTTGTGAACTTGGGGTCTAAGCCCTGTTCCTAGACTGTTGTCAGAAGGGACAGTTCTCAAGGTTTAGTTGTCCCCGATCACTTCTGAGGTAGCACTGTGTTCTCGTCATGGGCTCTGAACTTCTGATGGAATTCAGGCTGACTGTAGAGAATGAGAACGAGTCCCAGAGGCTGTAAGGGTTTTTAGACAGGATCTTTAGGTTTTACTCTCTGTTGTGTTTAGCTCTGTGGAGCCCAACTACAACAGAGGAATCAAAAACCCAAGGGAAGGAGAGGATTTGGGCACATGGTTAATTAAGGAATTATCTTGGCAGCTTGTTAGAGAGTGGGTGTGTGGATATGTTGTGAAGTTTAGCATGGGGAGTGCCTTTGGGAGCAAGATAACATTTTGTAAATTGAAAATGAATAGTTTTTAAATATAAGATTGTGATTCCTCTTGGATCTAAACTCCTGGTTTTCAAGCTTTAGATTCTTTATTAAGGTGGAGAAAAGTGTTGAGACCAAGGTAATTATAGTTAAATTTGATAATAGTTTTCCTGCAGTGGCTAATCCACTCTCTCCATAACGGCATTAATTACCCTTCATGGCTTAATCATCTCTGAAAAGACCCCGCCTCTTAATGATGTTATAACGAGATTAAATTTCAACCTGCATTTTGGAGGGGACATTCAATCCACAGTGGAGCTAAAGGAAATTTTGATGTTTTTCCTTATACCCATTAGTGACCTTAGGCTAGCACCTCCTCGGGTGTAACAAGGAGTTCCCACCCAGCATTCTCCAGAATTCTCCTAATGAGTTGCTTGCAGCAGATCAGACCTCCTCTCTGGTCCATTGTCCAAGTTGCTGCCCAAGTTACCTTTCTTTAAGTGCAAGTTAAGACTCTGGCTACTTGTGCTTTGCCCACAGCTCTTGACTACCCTCCCATTCATTTTAAGACCAAGGCAAACGCCTTAGCTGCTTTCCACCTCCATTTGACCTGGTGTCCTCTAGGCCTCCAGGGTCAATTTCCACAGGGCTGCTCCTGTCTTTATGCTTAATCTTAATGGTCTTCATAAATACGTGTGCTTCCTAATTTAGCAGAGATTATAACACATCGTCCCCTTTCCTGGGAGCTCCTGGTCTCTTCTTCATTAATTACTGCTTATGTTTTAGATTTTATTTGAATTCCATTTTGGGGGGAATATGTTTTGCTGCATTAGGGCCCTTTCTCCACATCCCTGGAAAGCTCTTAGAGAAGATATTCAATTAGGGGTGGTAGGGAGCTGCAATATTCCTGCACATAGCATCATCTTTAGAATATAAGAGAGTCATTTTACATTTTAGCAGAATGAATAAATGAATGAATAAATGAACGAGTTGATTCCCAATTTTCTTTTTCTCACAAACACATTCACATCTATCCAAGAAAGTTTGGGTTTTTTTTTTTTCATGTCAAACACATACAAACAAACTTGGTATCTTATTAATGTCCCTTATGTGTTCAACTTTCTCATTTGCCCATTAGTTATCTGTTTATAATTGTGCCCCCACCCCCAAATGCTCTGCATGTCCTATTTGGCTGACATGCCAAGATCTCTTTTGAACTACGATGCCGCTCCTGCTGGTCTATGCCATTGTGTAGAGACCCAAGGTTCATTATCAGAGTGGAGGTGACAGCTATACATGGGAAGAAGTGTGTCTGGGCAGTCCCAGCCTGAAGCCTTTAGGGAGAGAATACAGATATTTTCAGCTGGGCCGCTACAGTGTGCTCCTCCTGTAACGGTGTGTATTTTTCTGTCGCCATGCTCAAATAACTACAACAAGCAACGTAAGAAAGAAGGATGTGTTTTGGACTGCAGTTTGAGGGGACAATTCATCACAAGCGGGAAGGCGCCGCAGCCTTGGGGCTGCGGCTAATGTGGCAGAAGTGGCAGGCTCTTTGTTCACATGGTTTTGAACCAGGAAAACAGACAAAGGTCAACTTCCAGGGAAGCCCGCCACATTTAGAGACTCATTTCTTCTAGCCTGCTCCCCACTAAAGACTCCACCACCTCTCCAAATAAAGCTCCCAGGAGAACAAGAGCTAAAAAACAAGAACCTGTGCGGAAGTTTTCCATCCTCGCCTGGATTTAACACATGGCTCCATGTCACTCCCGAGAAGTAATATATCATGACAAGGTCGCAGGTGTTGCAAAACACCCAATCTTGTGAGACACGGCAGGGAGAAATTGCTATTTTGTCAGAAGATTTATACGTAGACATCAGTGTGGCCCCGTCTCTGTCCACCTTCCAACCAGCCATGGTAAAAAGAGTATAGTGCAGAACCCTAAGGGCCTGGCCTCTCCTCAGGCTCCCTGTTGCTGGTTTCAGCACTGATGCTAAGGCATGGTGCTCCGCCTTAATTCAGTCTTCCTATAGCAGATGTTTCTGGATCAATTTCCCCACAGAATACATGAGTGGGATTCATGTTTTTTAAATTAACATATAGTCCAAATGTTTTCAAGTTAGCTTGGCTCGGCTGGCAGAGGAGAATACCTTTTCGTTTTGAAGCACTCTGGAGCTGATGTGTGTGTTTAGGAAATGGGCCAGTTAATGCAGGCTCTGAGCAACCCCTTGCAGACACAATCGTAAATTTTCAGCTCGTGGGAACTTTTACCACTGAAGAGGTTTCAGAAGCAAGACTAGAACAGTGGGCCTTTTACTTGGAAGCTTGGTGACTTCTCTGGGATTAGTAAAAGTCATAAACGTAGTAACCTCCAGAAGTGACTTTTTTAGCCTGTAAGCACCTTTTAAGGAAATGGTCCTGAGAGAAAAGTGCCAAAGCGCCCTGCCATTTTCAAAAGCCAAGAACAGGTCAAGAAATTAAATAAATCCTAGACGTTGACTTCAGAATGCATCCGGTAGCTTTATGACTGACCTTTTGTTTGAAGAACAAATAGAAGCAAGGAAAGACTTAGAAAACGAAGGGTTATGGCTTCCGAAGATAAACACTGAGCAGGCAAGATTTATAAGCCATGAGATGCACAAGTGAGAGTCAGAAAACCTCGGGGAAAAAGGCAGACTGTGCTCCACTAATAAAGAGAAGCAGAAGCTGATGCTGTCGATCATTGCCATGTATGTGAAAAGAACACACTTAGAGAGAATCGCGTGGTGTTTTGGGTTGTGCCAAAACCACAGGGCTCTTACTTCTGCTTTGCCAGATCGTTGACAGAAAACTAGTAAGGCATGGCCAGGGGGATGGGGGGATTGGGTGTGGGGAAGGCAAGTGTGGGAGGATGGCTTAGGGAAAAGTGACAAGAAACAGATATGTTCTCAGAGCAGTGTGGGTGATTGGCATTTTTATAGTTAAGATTTTGGTAGTAGCAAAGACTGGGATTCCTAAGTGCCCACCTTGGCATGTTTCACTGCCATTGTATTTAATTACTAACAATTATTTATTATTTATTTATATTTATATGTGTACCTGTGCATGTGTGTACACATGTGTGTGGACTTCATTTTTGTGCAGGTATATTCAGAGGCCAGAGGGCATCAGACCCCTGGAGCTGGAGTTAGAAGCAGCTGTGTGCCCAACCTGAGTGTTGGGAACCAAACTTGGGTCCTCTGGAAGAACAGCAAGCTCTCTTAACCCCTGAGCCATTTTCCAGCCCCTTATTTAACTAATGTAATGAGCAGTAGAGGCATTTTCTCTTTTCATAACTGAGGGAAGCTGTTGTTAAAGCACAGGCGATTACCCGTAGGGATCCACTGAGTGGTCCACTTCTCTGCTTTTGTGCTTAATGGACATGGCCATGAGTATTTATACGACTTGGGTCATTTTTATAAACTACACATTTACAAGATGGTTGTAGACTATTTGGCTAACCTGAACAATACATAGAAGGTTTACATATAATATCATTCCACCTCTTTGCAAAGTTTTCTTCGCTCAAAAAGGGCTGAGACACAAACTGGACAGCCCCAAACTTGATAGTGCTTCTGTATTTTTCTTATCATGTTTAGTGTATTCAAAAAGCAGATTCAGCCTAAAAAACTAGACTGTCTGTCAATTCTTTTTCTCTAAGAGTTGGTTAAAGGATGGATGAGCCAAAGGACCCTTCTAGGCCACTACCAGACAACCAACCAATCAAAGTTTCACCCTCCTGAAGTTCTAGGTGGCAAGAAAAGGGAAATTTAGCCATTTAGAAATCCAAATACAAAGAGACCAACCTCCTTCATACCCAGACACAGCCAGACCAGGCTCTCCCTCCCGCAAAGTCAAACAGAGAAAGCACCCTCACAAGGAACATTGATGCCAGAGAGATAGTATGAGAAAGGGCATATGCGAGTAAATAGGGTCAACACGTAGAAAAATAGACATTCTGGCGACTTTCCAATTTTGTTTCCATTCATTGGTTAGGATTTTACACCCAGCATAGGTGCAAATACAGCAAGTTGAATGTGTGCTTACAATCTACAGAGACTGACTGATACCTGTTCCCCACACCTCCAATCTCTTCTTTTTTGATTTGTTGAGACAGGGTCTCAAACTGTAGCCAAGGCTAGCCTGAAATTCACTATTGCAGCCCATGATGACTTTGATCATCAATGATTCTCCCAAATCTGCCTCCCAAGTTCTAGAATGATTCACGGTCAACAACAAGAGTTCTTAATGAACCAGATTAGCATGAGCTTGATGAGTATAGCTTGATGACATATATGTAAAGATTCCATGATGAAATCATCACTTTGTAGGTTATCCTGACCAATCAGAGACAAGAAGAAGAGCAGGTAAGCATGCCATTTTAGAGGAGTACACTGTGTAAACAGTTTTGATTTTAAATCTGTTTTTATTTTAAATTAGAAATTGAAGATACGTTTATTTAAATAAATGGGTTCAGTCACCTAAAATGTAACATTTCTAGGTAAAATATTTAGGAAACAAATGAAAATCTACAAAAATGTAGTGTATGAGAAAAATACACCTCACTGAGTATTTTCATAATTTGATTGTGAGTGTGTGTCCACATGTGTACAAGTGTGTAGAGACCACAATAAAGTGTCAGGCATGTCTCTCTCTGCCTTATTCCCTTGACCCGGAATACCTCCCAACACCCTAAACTTGTTGTTTTGGCTAGGCTGCCAGGAGCTTGTCTTCTCCTCTCACTGTTGTTCCTCTCACAGGCCACAGGCCACACCCAGCTGCTCTTTGCTGTAGCTTTGTTTTGCTTTGGTGCTGGAGACTGGGCGTTAAGCTCCTGGCTAGGATTTCCTTCTAGAAGGCTGTGGATTCCAAGTCAGGATTTAACTCATCCCTTTTGAAATCTAAATCTTTGTCTTCATCTGTTTATGTGACCCTGCCTTTCCCCTTCGATGAATGTCCTGTAAAATGATTATACTGTAACGAAGTCTCTCACATCGTAGTGTAATGAGGTATGGAATAGCTTGTTGAATTTTTCATGTAGAAATAGATGAATACTTTATCAGTGTGACCCAGGAAAGCCTGATGAGGAAGTTGAGGCAGCCACGCACAATCTTCTTTGTAAATAGACCTTGTTTGAACATTCACTCACTAGCTGACCACATGTAAGGGTGTCTCTTAAGGAAATGATTGGATCACTGCTCAAGGTCATGGGGCAGACACAGGAGAGATACTGTGTGGTCTGGGTTAAAAAAGTTATCTAAAAGATATCTAAAAGTTATCTAAGAGTGTCTGGAGATTTCTGTAAAATTATCTGGTCTTTGTTATCCATATCAAAGAGAGAACAGACTTGGTTGATAAACACCGCCCCAACCCCCAATCACTGCCACAATGATAAACAATCCCTATTCAAAATTTTTTTTGTTGTCAATGAAACTTATGATCCTCTGCCTCAACCACCAAAGGGCAATGATGATAGATGGGTGTGTACACCACTATCATTCAAAGATGTGCAAAAATGGCAGAGAGCATTCAACACTAAGGAATTGACTAAACTGTGAATCACATTGCAATTTAATAACATGCTGGTATTGTGAAACAGAAAGAGATTCATCATACCTTACACCACCGAGGCAGAATGCAAAGGATTGGTGAAATGAATCTACTTTGGTTTAGAAAGCATAAGAAACCTCAGCAGCATAGGGCTAGGGAACCCGCAGGGAGTGAGAGGTGAGTATGTTTTCTCAATAGAAATCAGAGGAGCTTTTCAGAATCCCTTTGGAACTTTCCTTTGTCATGTAAAATCCTGGGTTTGCCCTGCAGAATCCTGGGCGTGTCCTTGTCAAACTGTCTTCTAAAGAACCTCCCTTCACATGAGCCTCAGGAGAAGAAGGGAAATTTCGCATACATAGGCAAGAAGTTCCCTAAAACACGTGTGTTCCCTTATTTTTCTGAATAATTTAGGTTTGCCCTGCCCATGACTACTACACTTGTAGCTAAGTGTACTGTAGGATTGCCTGAGTTCTAGAGACCCACATACAAACCACATCTGTCCTCCAGATGGACTTAATCTGGCTGCTACTATGTTAAAAAACCATTTGAAGTATATGCCAACGTTTTGTGTCTGTCTGTACATGCACATGTTTGTGTGAATGTACATGTGTGTGAAGTCAATCTCAGATACAAATCTTTGAGTGCTGGACCCCTTGATGTGTGCATGGGAGGTTATTGAACCCATGCATCCCCATGTGGAGACTAGAACTGAATACGCAGGGTCGTCTTCTATTGCTTTCTGCTTCGTTGCCTTGAGACGTGGTCTCTTACTGAACCCAGGCTTGGCTAGCCTGGCAGCAAGCTTTCAAGATGTAACTGTCTGTGACTCCCATGTAAGTACAGATACATACAATGAGTTCAGCTTCTATGAGTGGTTGGAATTTGAACAGGTGTGGACAGGGTATGGATATTGGTCCCTGAAACTGAAATTGGTCAGGGAATGTTCTGGGGTCCGGTATTATTTACTTTTTCTATTTCTATGACCCAATACCTTATATGAAAAAACATAAAAGGGATTGTTATCTGGGTTTATAGTTTGAGAGAGTAGCTCTCATGGAGGGAAACCACTGTGGCCTGAGTATGAGATAACTAGTTACAGGAATAGCCAGGAAGCAGAGAGAGACGGAAACCTCTAGTCTTCCCAACCCCTCTCCTTTTCAGTTAGAGACCATCGATGATAGAAGTGGGCAACCTGAGGAAGTGGGTCTTCCCTCCAACTGCAGCCTTTCTGGAAATGTCCACACACACACACATACACACACACACACACACACACACCCCTCACACACAATAGAGGTGGGGAGAGGAAGAGGTGTCCTTGTCATGGGTAGCAGACCAGAGAAGACTGCTCACACAGTTTATAATTGACAGCCCTTATTCCAGCTGGCTAGGACCACACTCAAGTTTTGGGGGACCTAGATCTGGCCCCAAGTATCCAGAATGTAGGATTTTTAAAGGCAGAAACCCCATCCAGGCATCTTGCTGGGCTTCAGTTTAAAGCAAGCAGTTTTAACAGGAGCTATGATAAGTGGTTAGCTGGAGCTAGTTCCACATCAACAAGTATTTAACAAAAGCTAAGCCAAATTATCTAGGACAGCCTAACGTTGGGTTCCTAGAACAGAGTTGTTTGGTTTTCCCTGGGATTCTCCATCAAAGAGATTGAATTCTAGTTGAACCAGAAATGGCCTCAGCAAGAATACAAGATAGAGGAACCTCTGGACTTTCTTGTCCTGTCAGTCAATGAAGACAATAATTCTAGTCCATTTGACAGTGATGTGTGTGAGAGTTTGGGAAATATCTGATTGATGTTATACAAGAGTATTATGGGACACTTCCAATATCTAAGCTCTACTCAGAGATCCCCTCAACAGTGTGGAAGTGAGACTGTATTAATACTTTTCTGTTATTTCTGTTATTGCGTTAAGACACTTAGCCAAAGGAACTTGATGAGAAAGGGGTTTCTTTTAGCTCATGACTCTCAGGTCACATTCTATCACTGACCTCAAGCAGGAACCTGGAGGCAGAAACTGAAACAGAGACAATAGAAGAATGTTGCTTGCTGGCTTGATCCCCATCGGTTCATCCTGATTTCTTGCACCACCCCAGACCAGGGATGGCATCAATCATTAACCAAGAAAATACCCAATAGGATTGCCTACAGCCTGATCTTACGAATACAATACTCAGTTGAGGTTCCCTCCTGTCAGATGACTCTAGCCTGTGTCCGTCCAGTTGACATAAAACTAGCCAGCCCAGGTAGCAGAAACATGTGTCATAACTATTGGTGCTGATGAGCTCAGTTTCTGGAGACCACATCATGAAGAGGGCATAGAATGCGTCTACAAGGCAGAATGAAGTAAGTTGACATAGGATTGTCGGAGGGAAATAAGAGGCTCAATGAATTATGTGCTTGGAGACTTATCAGGAGAGCTCCTGGTGATGTTTGGGAAACCTTCCTAGGAATAAAGGATGTTTGGGAGTTAACTTCACTCCCTTTAGCGCTGTTCAGAGAGCTGGGGAAATGCTTGGAGAACCATTCCTAAAGCGGAGCATCTGAGCCTTCATCTCTTTGTTGTTTAATAGATAAGATAGTTGCACACAAGCCAGTCAGTCTTGCTTTCTTTTCTCAGTGCCCATATTTAGTCAGTGGGCGATTGATCTCAGTACTGTTAGTTCAAGTCTCTAACCCGTGAAACTGCATTAGCAGTTTAGCAATCCACTGACTAATTATACGATGTTTATAGCTGAAGACAAGATGGAACTCTTCATTCCTGTGACCAGAATTTACATGAAATTCTGTTTAACAGAACAAACAGCAAGCCAGAGGCCAGAGGTCAGGATCTTCTGACCTGACTGTTTGCACAGTACCCAGTAGCTGGTGGCTTGACAACAAACATCGGTCAAATGTCCCTAGTTGAATGTCACTTGATGTCCACAGTTCTTGATTTTGGGGGAACGGGAGGAAGGAGTCCTGTTGTGTCCCTTTTGGTGGCAAGGTCGCCTCTAGAAATAAGTGAGAAAACAGGAAATCAGGGACAGGCACTCATGCTGCGGCCAGCTGTGTCCTCCCGCCTCTACTTTGGTGATGGTTTTGTTGTGTGTAGGGGGCGGTTTCCATGAAGTGCCTTGTTTGGAAACATCAACAGAGGCTTCCGGCTTGAGACAAACTAACAGGCAGTACACCCTAAGCTCTCTGCAGTGCTGAGGGACGATTTCATCTGATTCTGTATAGATTTACAAGCCAATGCACACAGTTCTGACACACAGCTCTCATGACTCATTGAGCATAAGTGAATTCTAACTTGCATCTAATCTGCTTGCATTGTCAAGTGCTCCTTGAGCTTGTAAGCATTTCCTATCTGGTACAATACCAGCAGATCTGAAGGGCGGAAAAGCAATCATGTGGGTAGAGGGTGGGGTAAGGAAAGCAGGAGAGGGGGCACAGGGATTCTGGGCACCAGGGATGAATGGCCTAGGCCATGTGGGCACAAAAGAAGTTCACACTGGTGGAGGGTTCTGGCTACCTTGGTGAAGATCTGCGTTAGGGAACGTGGTGGAACTTTTAGTTTGAGAATGAGTGTCTTACACCAGGCCTTATTTTGGAGAAATTAGGATATGAATGACTATTTGCTATGGGATGAACTAGAGGCTATTTATGTGTAATCAATAACTACCACCCCCCCCCCCGCCTCTTTCTGTGTGTTCTCTTAGTTACACTGAGGGGAAGAACTCAAGGCCTCTGAGACAGTAGATGTTGAAATCATTTGAAGACAGAGCCAAACAGAAAACAACTCCATTTCTAGCCAAGGCACAGTTGGTCCATACAAAACTAAAGCAGTGGCTATTGACCACGTTGTGTCTGGTATGACACCTCAGCCTGCAGAGTTTATGGAGTGGTCCCTAGTGTCACAAATGAGAAGCCCAAGGGATTGTGCTTCAGGAGAGTGGGAGGAGCCAGTGAGGCTGGGAGTGGGGGGGGGGGTTGACAAGGTTTAGGGGCCACATTTGCTGACACAGTGGTCCTCAACCTTTCTGTCTCTGACACCCGTTAGTACAGCTCCTCGTGTTGTGATAAGCCCCCAACCATAAAATTATTTCTTTTGCTACTTCATAACTATAATTTTACTACTGTTATGAACTGAAATGTAAATACTCTTGGAGATAGAGGTTCGCTAAAGTGGTCGCAACCCACAGGCTGAGACCCACTACATTAACAGGCAGGTGTACCTTTCCTATCCTTGAAGAACCTCTTCATGCTACTTCCAATGAAGGCAGTGCAAGTGTGGGGCTAGCAGCGATGGGTGAGCCGGTCCTTCCCGCTATCAGCTCTACGGGGAGAACAGTTCTTGCTACTTTTGAAATGTTACTGCTCTTCCTATTTCCTTATACCACGAGGACAGTAATAGCTCTAGTCGTTTCGATGACTTTTGAAATGTGGCCACACACAGGCCTGGTGTAAGGTCCGGCCTCTGTCACTGATTTGCCATTTGGGGGACAGGAATGACATCAGCACTAAGTAATTAGCTTGTCACCCACTATAAGACTTTCTAAAAGTCTTGTGAGTGGTCACATGGAATCAAACCATGTGGAGTTGTGTTCTGAGCTAACACATGAAGTCGAATATGCAAACTTTCAAAGCGTTACTTTTTATAGTTGCTTGAGCAACACATTTTAATGGACAAAGTATCTGGCTTATGATGGGCATTGAGTTCAATCCCCAGCACCCACCTAAAGGCTGGGTGTGTGTGCTGTTTCCTTGAGATCCCAGTACCAGTGTATAGAGGTAAGGAGGGTTCCTTACGCTCTCTGGGTAGCAGACATACTAAAATGTGCAAGCTCCAGATTCAGTGAGAGACCATGTTTCTACAAGATTATGTGAAGAGTGGTTGAGGAAGATACCTAACATCACACACACACAGACACACATGCACACACACACACACACACACATGCACACACACACATGCACACACGCACACACATACACATGTACGTGCACACTCACACACAGATATGCAGACACACATGTACACTCACACACAGACATACAGACAAACAAGCATACATACACATATATACACACATACAGACATACATGCTCATACACACACATGTACAGAATACATGTAACACACAATACATAGACAGACACACATACGCATGTATAATACACACATACACAAA
>JADRCD010207809.1:0-13048 GCA_019843815.1 Montemys delectorum | reverse complement strand
ATATAAATATTCACTTCATTCAATTTCCAAAGTTTGTGTGCTTTGTGGAAAACAATGCTGACTTTCCGTTTGGAAATCACAATGTTGCTAGCAGAGAGGAGTGTACAAATCTTAGCATTAACATTTTGGGAGAAATCGTTCTTACATAATTGCAAAACTGTTCTGCAAATATTCTACAATCAGTACTTACATATCCCTAGAGAAAGTTTGGGGTAATATTCAACAAAGAACTCAATAACTAACTATCTGTAATAAGAAGCACTTTCCTTGAAATAAATGAACTAATTACTAGATGTTTTTCATCACAAAAATGCTCACATGCACAAGGAAGAACACAGCTGAAATTGATTTGGACTTCCAAAGGCTTTGTCGAGTGGCTGAAAATGCAAACGCATGCTAGTTTACCTCCTGGAAGGAGCTGGGGTTTCTTTGACTCAATCTGTGCCTATTTTGCATTGGCCATCGGGTAGATGCTTGTTAGGGATTTCCTTCTGGAAAATTGTTCATCCTTAGTTGAAGAAATGAAGCAGTTGGGTAAGAGAGCCAGTTCTATGCATCTGAGGGATATTGGTGGAGGGTTGGGGCTTAATTGTTGTGTTGCTTCCAATATAATTAGGTCCTTGAACAGGGCGGTGCAATTAGATATGTTGAGGGGGCATAATTAGATGGGTGGATGATAGTGTAATTACATTCATAAGAGGGGGGCTATAATTAGATGTGAAGAAAGGAGGGGGTATATTTGGATGCTTAGGTGGAGGGTATAATTAACATATGTGCAAGAAATTAAATTATGTGTATGGGCGAAGTATAATTAAGTATGGGCATCCATCTCCAGTGGTAGATGAGGGGACAGAGAAATGACCGGTCTGGGGGCAGTGACATGTATGTTGATATCTTTATGGTCAAAACCCTGAAAGTTTCATGAAGAAATGTTGGCATATGTTTTGACATGGTGACTAATAGCAGTTGATGTGGTAGTGACAACCTTTTGGGTCATTTAAAAGGTTAGCAAAGCAAACTTCTACTTGTCTGACATGATTTTGGCTCTCTACTTAATGCTGGCAGTCACTCTTTCCAGTAGTCTCGTGATTTTTTTCCCCCAGATTTAATTTGTAACTGGCAAGGAGATCTTGCTCTCTGTTGCCATCAAAGAGAACAGAGGTTGGAGGGAAACAGTGGACTGACCAGTAGTGGAACCTCATTACTTTCACCGCCCACAAAAGCAAGAACCCTTCCCTCCAGCTTTACCCCCTTGGATGGTGTGAAAATTGCATCAACTCTTGACTAAGGGAATTCCACCTGACGTTCCATGTATAATGAAACCAGCAAACCTTCATTTATGGCAGCTTAGTTATTTCAAACTTCTAAGTTCCTAAGTAGTTATGATATCCACCCTACAAAGGGGCAACAAAGAAAGGGGATGGACCATAGTTAAAAGAGGAACTAGAAAGTGATGCAGGAAGGAGGGAAGAGGAAGAGGAGGAGGAGGAGGAGGAGGAGGACGAGGAGGAGGAGGGGGAGGAGGAAGAACAGTCAATGGCAGGTAAAAGAAAAAAATCATTCAGCGTACTGAAGAACATGACCTCAAAGTAGGAAAGTACAGTGAGAATTCTAAAAATCAGATCTAACCTATATTATATGTTAAAAAAAAAAAAAAAAAAAGAAGGCTATACCATGCCTGCAATGTGGAAGGCTGAGGCAGGACGATCAGGAGCTCAAGGCAAGCCTCAGCTATATCATGAGTTGAAGGCGGGGTTGGATAACATAGTGGACTCTATCTTAGAAAGCAAAATCCAGCTAAATGGGAGCAAAGAGAAGCAGAACTGAAATCAAGGAGAACGATGAAACAACAGGGAACAAACACCCTATTTTGTTGTGGTTTTCTTGTTCTGTTTTGGCACTTTTGGTCCAATGAGGAACTGTGATATGGAAGTGTTAGCCAGATGAACCCCTTCCTCCCAGCTTGTTTTTGGTCATGGTGTTTCATTGCAGAAATAGTAACTCAACTAGGGTACTCGTGATAGACAACTGTTGTGTCTAAGAGCTATGAGTAGGGACACTGACCACCTTGTACCAGCAACTGAGGTCAGAGTACTGGCTCTGGTTCTGGCCTCTGGGGTGGGGGCCAGGGGGCGGTCCTTGACCCTGCTTTCCTGTGTAGACAGCTCAGGCAGGGGAGAAAGGACAAATGCATCTGGCTTTGTGAATGAATCTGGTTAGCAATTTTTCATTCACTTAATTATAAAGCCATTTAAGGGTGTTCTGCCACTGGGAAAGCACAAGCCCCCAGGCTTAAGTTTTTAGATGTTAATGGATTTTTTTCCCACAGACCGTGTTTTGGCCAGGAATATTTTCGCAGTTGGCTGTTGGAGTTTGTTGCTGATAAAATCTTCTATCTTCCAAGGCTGGCAAGATCGTTCAACAGTTAAAGTCACTTGCTATCCAAGCCTGGTAGCCAGAGTCTGATTCTTATAACTCACCTAAAGGTGGAAGGAGAGAATAAAAGGTACAGAGTTGTCCTTGGACCTCTAACAGAGCACCATGAGGGAAATTTGTGCCCACAGCACACGTTCAACAACACAGATAACTTTTTGAAAAAGTCTCCTAGCCTTCAAAAATATTTCACTATTGTCCCTGGTGCTAAACACCTGATAGTCTGGTTTTCTTTTGCATCCATTTGCTAAGTCCCAGAATGAGTATCTACTGGATGAGAAGCCGCAGCCTCTGCTCAGGGCCTCAGACCTGCACATTTCAGCCTCGGCACTTTGTATGGTCCTGTCATTTATTTAAAGCCCGGTTCGTGTTCTGTTAGACATGAGGTGTAGGAACTGGGTGTGTCTCAACTTTCTTAACAGCTCCAGCTCATAATAGATGTTTACCAACGGTCGTTGAATAAACATAGAACCTGGTTACCAGAGCTAGAAAAGGCCCAGATGGTGCAGTGTGTAAAGCATGGTAAGGTGTGGGGGGCTCTCAGGCGAGACCCTGGTCAAATCACCTTCAGTTTAGCGAGTGACAGCACTTGTTCTTCAGGTTTGGAGATAAATTGATCTGTCTGCTGCTTCAAAAGGAAATTCCACTTTCCATCCAGAAAGAGCAGGAAAAGGGTCATTTGTATTCACTCTTGAATTAAATGTCATTGGCTCCCATAGGCTCAGGCATTTGGACACTCCATCTCCAGTTGGTGGCACAGTCTGGGGATAGTTAGACGGCATAGCCTTGCTGGAGGCCAGCTTGTGTGGTCGAAACCTCTACCTACCTGCTGTTTTCTTCTCTTCTTCACGCTTGTGTTTGAAGAATCCTGCCGCCATGACTCCCACCAAAATGGACTTTATCCCTCAGGGTCTCCCCCTTAACAACTAAGGCATTGCAGCTTGCATGTATAAATCCTACTATGAGTGGGGAATACTTGGAATTTTCTCCTCTGGCTTAATGATCATGACATGACTATGTGAGACCATTATGGTGTATATTCACATATTGATGGCATTTTTCTTTTGGTATATGTTTTTCTATTATATATATATGAGTAGATATACACTTATATACCTCCACGTCAGCAGACTCAGGCCAATTTTCTTACTGCTGCAACTTTCCTGGTCACCCGTGGCCAGGACACCTATGGCCTCCATGTTGCCCAGCCCCGTGGCAGGTTCAGCATTATTGCCCTTTATTGCTAAGGAACACTTGATGTATTTCCCTCCTTCTCAGTCACTGCCTTCCTTTTGCTAGGTTCCCTAAGACCTCTTCTTTCTGTTCTGACCCTGGGCTCTTAAGTCCAATACCTGGTCCCTCTCCATCTCTCAATCCACACAGACCGGATCCTGGTCCCTCTCTATCTCTCAGTCCATACAGACCAGCTTCCTGCCTGGACTGGGCCACTTGGCAGTCACTTGACTTTTTCAAGACCTTGCTTTTAATCATCCCCAAGACTTGCCCCTGCTGTGATCTTCTAGAGCACAGGAAACAGCCGGTCACCTGCTGAAGACACAGGCTGAAGACAGGTCCCCCAGTCCTTTCTTCCTCTGCTTTCTTTGCTTATTTCCTCTCTGCACACCAGCAAATAAATTCCTTTGGCACTTCCTCCAGAATCCCTCCAGAACTGAGGAGTTTCATCACCTCTCTCACCTTATTCCAGGTCACTAAACTCCCTGGATGTCAATCAAGCAGCGGCTTGTTCGCACTTCAGCACGGATCATAATGCCACCTCTCTGCCTGTTTCCGTAGACTTGGCTCTTAACTTGGAATAAAAACCACCGTCTTTATGGTACCTTTACCCAGCTCCCTCACCTAGTCCCCCTCTCCTCATCCTACTGACTCATCTGCAGACAAAAGAGGCTCATGCCCCTCTATCTCACCCCAGGAGTGTTCCCTCCTCAGGGTCTTTGCACCAGGGGACCCTACCCACAACTTTGTTCACACATTCTCAAGTTCACACATCTGCTCGAGGGCGGGCTTCCTGTGTGCATGGCTGGTCACCCTGCTGACCTTGCAGTTCCTCTCAGGAAGTCTCTGGACTCTCTTATGCCTATCCCCTGTCTCTCTCTACAGACTACCTCACCATCTGTTCCACTGTTTATCTCTCCACATTCCTTCACCTTTCTCTATTTTCTCCAGTAGAGTGTGAGTCTCAAGGGCACATGGTCTGTACTTGGTCTCCACCACTCATAGGTCACAATAGACATTTTTGGGCTGTACACACCAGCCTACATGAGCATAAGAGCCTAACACTCTGTCTCACTGATGACAGATTGCACTGTGGTTCAAGTGTTGATTCCAAATGCTCCTTTGAGGAACGACTGAGAGAAGTGTGTGTTGTCCTGAACGAAGCTGTCAGCTGTGAGCTGTCCTCCCTCGCCAGCCTCCCCTCAGGTCCCCACTCTGACCTTTGTAGGGATGATTGCTGCTGTGCTAACACGGGCAACCCTTTTCTTCCAGTGGGCAAAGACAGGCAGTACGCTTCCGGCACCACATATTTATCACCAATATTTACGTAGCTCTGGCTGCTCATTTAACTGCTAGGAACGAAGGAAATAAAATCTTCCCACGTTGGACTAATTGCTTCCTTCAGCTACCAACAAAAGCAGAACTCTTGGGAATTTTTTTTCCTGGTTGAGTTATTACCTCATGCCTAGGCAAGAGCCTTCTACTGTATATTCATGAGCTAATTCCATTTTATCTTTGATATAGTCTGTATTAGTTTATGCTACTCACCCAGCACGGCCTATCACTCTAGTCATTTCCTAGACCAGTCGTGTGTTTACAAGGTCTTTCCCCCAAGAACTCCAACAACTGTGTTCTGTTCCAGTTACGTCAAGGAGCCCTGGGACCTGGCAGTTCTTGCTGACCCAGCTAGAAGGGGCCAAATGATTTATTTCACTCTCAGGGACTATTATGGGTTTCCATATTCCCTGATGCTATAAATAGCACCCAGGCTGGAGCGCTTGGGCACACAGGACATTTTCTTTGCAGTCTAGCTGGATATTTACAGGAGAAAGTCACATGCTGTCTGGTTTGACACAAGTCACCTGTCCCTTAATGGCTCCTGAGCTCCACACAGAACCACCCAGGGCGTTCTGCTTACAGTAGTGCGTTTTCTTCCAGCAAACATTATTGCCTCTGTTTATGCACATGTGAGGGGGAAGAGAGGGAGAGAGAGAAAAAGAGAGAAAGAGGGAGAGGGAGGGAGAGGGAGAGAGAGGAGGGAGGGAGAAGGAGAGGGAAAGAGAGGGAGGGAGAAGGAGAGAGAGGGGGGAGGGAGAAGGAGAGGTAGAGAGAGGGAGGGAGGGAGAAGGAGGGAGAAGGGGAGGCAGAAGGGGGAGGGAGAGAGGGAGGGAGAGGGAGAGAGAGGGGGGAGGGAGAAGGAGGGGGAGGGAGGGGGAGAGGGAGGGAGGAAAAGAGAGAGAGAGAGAGAGAAGGCCAAAGGTCAACCTTGTATGTCTTTATCAGTTGCTTTCCATCTTAATTTTTGGGGAAGGGTAGTACACTTCCTCTGGAGCTGATGATTCTGGCTGGCTAGTGAAGGCTGGAATGTTCCTGTCTTCAACCTGCCTCCCCTCTACCCCATGCTGGGATTGCAAGCACACACAGCCACACCCAGTGTGAGTGCAAGTGTGGCTCGCACTCAGGTGCTCGTGATTGCTGTGCAAAAACGCTTTACTGACTGGGTGGTCTCCCTAGCCCTCCTCTTATTCTTCAAGTGACAGAGCTTTGTCTGTGTGCTGGGGTACAGTGCCACCCACTCCTTCTTAGTGGCACGCCACAGTTGGTGTGGCTTTCTCTTCAGCAAAGTCAACATTTTCGTGGTACAGTTTAGTTTGTGGCCTAAGCTCACACTCTTGTCACCCCACACTCTCTTCATATTCCTCACCATAAATCTTGAATCTTGAGGGCTCTGACTTCCGTCTTCTTCTGGTTCCCCAGCAGTTAGCATAAGACACACCCAGAAACCTTTGGGACGAATGGCTGCCGTGTCACTGGAGTCACACAGGAGAATAGGATTCCTTTGACGCCATGTCCTGTTTGATGACTTTAGAAACAATCCTGTGTTTAGTTTGGACTTTTCTGCTTTCCCTAGCCAACATCCTGTGCTAGGTACTCAGCCAATTTGAGAAAGAAAAAAGAATGTTACATTTAAATATATTCTAGGGATGTTTTGTTGTTGTTTCTGTTTTGATTTATTTTTTCCCCCAACAGAAGCAGGCCAGCTTGTTTCCCAACAAATCAGTGACATCCTTCTTCCAGGTACTCTTTTTATTTTTATTTTTATTTTTTATTTTGCCCTGCTGAGACTTCTTCAAATTCCTCAGGTCTGCTGTCAATAATGATTTCAGTGCAGTTGTGTGTTCTTTGCAGTGAAAACCCGCCTTGTTTTCTGTTGCTAGGCAACCCCCTTCCAGCTGCCATTGAAGAAATGTGCGGTGGTGGGAAACGGTGGGATTCTGAAGATGAGTGGCTGTGGCCGACAAATAGATGAAGCAAATTTTGTCATGCGGTAAGAGAGAGCACTCAGTGTGGCCTCTGACTCCTCTCCCTTTCCCCAACCCTTCCATAAGCCACCTCCCTCCCCCCTTTCAAATTCAGTGGCTTGCAAATAATTTCCTGTTGCCTGTCTTTAGCTTCTCTTCAAGCCCGTATACAAGAGAGGTTAGGAGTGCACTAAGGTGGGGCTAGGGAACTTTCCCCAAGAAAGTTCAAAGCCCAGAGGGCTCCCATAGCAGAAGTACTGCTCTGCTGCTAATGGGAGCAGCGGGAGCAGCAGAAGCGTGAGGGCTCAGATCTTCCCTGAGATTATATAGCTGGGTGATTAAGACCTTGAAAATTGCTCTTTCCTCAGGGCTAACCCTGTATGAATAAACATTTTAGTCAGTGGAAGTGTACTCTTTTCTTCTTCGTTTTTCACAGAAGTATTTGAAAGAGGCAATGCAATTTAAAGTCGGGGGATTTGTCTGTGTGTGACTGAAACTGGCAAGAAGGGTGGGGGGAGAGAAGTCCACCGAAGAAGGAAGCTTGCTCAGGGGTGTGCAGTGCAGGGCGTGAGCCTTGGCGAAGGACAGTGGTAAAAAATGCTGAACTTGACCAAGGGAAGACACCTCAGACTGCAGATGGCTGACGTCTGAACCATCTACACAGCACAGATCCCTGTGCTGGCTGCGTCTAAGCAGACACTTTGAGGGCACAGCAAGTGACTGCCTTGGGACAGATGGAGTTTGCCTAGCTAAGAAGGAAGAAAGGTGGAGTGTCACAAGGGAGGCCTCTAGACAGACAACCTGTGAGGTGACATATCCTGAAACCCAGTCAGGCTAGAGTGGGCTCTGCAGCGAGCAGCGTGATGGAGCGAAGCAGGAGCAAGGGGCAGGGCCACTCAGGGTGGGGCTGTGGAGTCTAGGGTGAGGGAAGTGTAGACTAATTACTGAGCTCAAGGCTAAGCATGGAGCCAGCAGTACAGAGTTCAGCTTATCTGGGACATAGTACAGAAAAAGAAAATATGTCTTCTTGAGGAAGCGAAGGAACGTTGAGAGGTCGGGAGAATCTTTCAGATGAGCCCCAAACTTTCAAAGACATGGGAGTGACTACGGGCCAGGAGCCTAAGGACGCTATAACCAAGGACTCAAGTCCGACTCTGGGCATGTACCTAAAAAGCTAGGCATCTCCATACGTTCAGAGCCAGGAAGGTGGAGACTGGAGGGTGCCTTAGGCTTCCAGAGCAGCCAGTCCAGCTGAACTATGAGCTGCAGGTTCAGTGAGGGACTCTGCTCCAAAATATACAGCAGAGTGGCTGCAGAAAACATGGTTGCAACTGCCTAGTCTATATGCACACACACATACACACACACACACACACACACACACACACACAAATACATGCAGATACAAACACATACACACAAACACACACAAACACACATGCATACACATATACACACACAAACACACAGAGACATGCACACATATAAAAAAACACACAGACACATATACACACAGATACACACACCTGTACACTAACACACACAAACACATACAAACACACACACACAGACAATCACACACACATACACACACATAAATACATGCAGACACAAACACACACACAAACACACACATACACACACACATAAATACATGCAGACACAAACACACACAAATACACGTGCATACATATATATACACACAAACACACAGAGACATGCACACATATAAAAAAACACACAAATATTCAAAGCACACAGACATAAGAACATAGAGACCCAAACACACAGACACAAACACATACACACAAACACACACAAATGCACATGCATACACATATACACACAAACACACAGAGACATGCACACATATAAACACACACATAAACATACAAGACACACAGACACAAGAACACAGAGACCCAAACACACAGACACATATACACACAGATACACATGTCTGTACACTAACACACACAAACACACACACACAATCACATATACACACACACAGACAATCACACACACACACACACACACACACACACACACACTCCCCACCTGCATGTATGTGCAGGATGGGGTAGGGTTCTAAGAATTCTAATCCATATTGGATCACTAAGCTGTCTGAGAGTATCCGAGGTGGAGCCGTGCTCCTAGACACTTCCACATACTCTCTTAGAAGAGAACCACTGTGCCATCAAGACATGGTCTCACTTGAGGGGGGCGTGGCGTGGAGGTGAGGAAGAGGCAGTGTCCTTCCACTCCGGCCTCTCCTTCAAGTGCTGCTCCAGTAGGAACTGCTTGGGTGTCCCGGAATGTGGAAGAAGGCGAGAAGAGATGTTTTAAGTCAGAAGAGTGGATAAAATCCCATGGGAGACAGAGTCAGAGGAGGGGAGCAGAGGAGCCCAGCTGATGTCAGGCACCCTCTCCAACCCCTGGCTACTCCATGAGGTCGAAGAGCTAATGATGAGCCCAGGGTTGGGAGGTCACGCCTCACGGTTGACCAGATTGGTGCCTGTGTGGTGGTGTTGGGGTGAGAGAGTGTTTGAGGAGAAGGAGACGTCGCTCAGTCAACCCTGGCTTCCTATAGTTCTATGGATCCTGTGTTGTTGTTGTCGTTGTGTTTGCTTCCTTTTCCAACCTTCGAGCTGCTCTACAGCACAATTGAGGTGCTTTGCTTTCTCCAAATATTCAGTGAAGAAAAGTTGGAAGAGCCTGGTTCAGCAGCTCCAGGAGGCCATGCGGAATTGCCATGGTCCTGTCCCCACTGACCTCAGCTCTCATCGTGTCCTACACACTGCTCCATTTTGCTGAGTTCTCCCCTTAAATTCTTAACCTGTTCATCCAGGAGGGTGCATATTTACCCTGGGGGGGGTAACTACCTCATCTAGGGCAGGAGATCTATCCTAGGAGGTTTCATTTGCCTGGATTGAAGGGCTAAGAACTTACTCCTGCACTAGCACCCAGAGTGTAGACACAAGATGAGAGTGGAGATGCTGGTCTCTCTTCTTGCTCTAAGTTAACCATGGCTCTAGGGAGGGAGGCTTCAAGCTTCTTAGTAGATTCTATCACTCCTGATGTGTGTGTGTGTGTGTGTGTGTGTGTGTGTGTGTGTGTGTGTCTGTCTGTCTGTCTGTCTGTGTTTGTGTGTGTGCATTCATTTTCTGTGTGAGTGTGTGTTGTGTATGTAAGTGTATGTTTTGTGTGTGAGTATGTGTTACATGTGTGTGAGTGTGTCTATATATGTGTGGGGGTTGTGTGTGTTAGAGTGTGTATTTTTTTGTGGAGTGTGTGTTGCATGTATGTGAGTGTATGTGTATATGAGTGTATGTTTGAGTACATGGGATATGTGTTACATGTATGTGAGTGTATGTGTCTGTGTGTTTTGTGTGTGTGTGTGTGTATGTGTGACTCTGTGTGTATTTGTAAGACCACCATTAGCAAGATGATTAACATGTAGAAGAGCATGCCTAAGTACCATAGGGGATTATCTCATGGTACCCCATTTATCCCAAATAGACACAACTAGGTTGTGTCTGCTGTTGATATCACACAAGCTCGTAACTATTGGGTGCCTGGATTAAGCATCACTGCGCATCACTGCGTAGCCTTCAGTGTAATGCTCACAGGATGAGTGAGCTGAGGAAGTAGACACGGTTCAGAGAAGACGTTGGTATACTCAGGCCTGTGTGTCCAGGCTTCTTTGATATCCAAAACAGCGCTGTTTTTATGACACATCTGAGATATTTAAAAGGTTAGTTATGCCTAGAAAGTGAGAGTACTGAGTGCTTTCTTTGTTATTAGTGTGTGTGTGTGTGTGTGTGTGTGTGTGTGTGTATGTGTGTGTGCCAATACTAGTTGTGAGAGAACTTCTTTGAAGCCTGTTCCTTCCTTCCACATTCATGCATATTCTGGGTCATCAGGCTTGTATGCAAAGCATCTCCAGATATTTCATCTTGCTAGCCCAAGAGTAATAGCAATTGATACATTATTTTAAGTATAACTTGGTAACTAACAGATCTATTTATGAATAGGCGTTTAGCACAGAGATTGGGACATAGCTAGAAAACTAGTACACTATTAGAGTTTCAAAATGAAATGCAGTGAATAAATGAGATTTAGAAAGCATGTGGTATGGGCGCATGAAGCAGGGGAAGGGGTCTCCACATAGGCCTGCCTACACAGTGTACCCAGATCACAGCTGACAATGTCCTCTAGGCCTGTCTATGTCTATGCATAATGTTCTTTGCATAGACATTTTCTAAACATAGCCTTCAAAATGCTAAAAACAAATTCCCATTTTTCAAAGTGCACTTTTATTGTTTAACCAAAAGCAACCCTTTAGAAATAATCCTGTGGGGCTGGGCATGTAGCTCAGTGGGTAGAGTGCTTGCATAAAACTGGATGTGGTAGTCCCAGCACCTGGAAGGCAAACGAGGGTCATCCTTGGCTACATAGTGTATTTGAGGCACTCTTGGGTGATAGGTCTTACAAGGACAGCAACAGCAACATCCACCACAAACTCTTGAATTCAATTTCTCTAGAACATTTACAAGGCAGAAGTAATAATGGTGACATGAAGACAGACTGTGTGGCTCTTGGTCACAGTATGGTGACAGTCTTTTGGGTTACGTGCATAGGAATTACACACACACACACACACACACACACACACCTTTGTACCTTTGTTTTCTCTTTGTTGAGTCTCCTATCCATTCCTCACCCACTCTACTACCAGTTCAAAGAATTTCTATGCTCAGATGTCTGTCTGGACCATAAGCATCGCCACTGTGGAGGCAATTAAAGCCACTGCTCTCTCTCAGTTGTGCCAACATGCAATAATGTGAACTTTGGGGCACTTTACACAATTATACCTTATTAGAAACAATTTGACCATGTTAAGTGGGCCATTTATGTAAATCCATGTAATTATCAATTTAAGAACTGAGGAACTAAAATCATAGTGCATTTTCCTAAGAAAAGAGATACAGAATAGGCCCCTGTTGTTTATGCTGGAAGGGAATATGTACCCAGAACAGAAGGCAGACGTTGCACCAACGTGCACTCTCATTAGATTTCAGAAAGCCCTCAGAGTGTGAGATCCCTCTTATTATGAGAACCTCTCTGGTACAGGAAGCGGTTCTGTGAGGTTCTGCTTCTGTGAGGTTTACTGTTGTTTTGGTTTGGGCTTTTGTTTGTTTGTTTACTGACAAAACTTTTCTTGAGGTTTTACTCTGTGGTAGAAGATATAAATGGATCCAGGCATATGAACTGTGGAACACAGAAGGACACATGCTGTGGAGATATTTAATCTCCACTGGGGGCTTCTACCCTGCTTTTGATCGTTCAGTTCCCAGATAAAAGATACACAACTTTTACATTTATAATAGGCCTTAATCAGCACTGATGCTGGACAGATATCTACTCTCTATGTTATTAGAATCTATTTCTCTGTTGATAACCCCATTTTATAATTTGCCATATTCCATCTGGGCAGTTCTTAACTCCAAATGGCGAGACCTTGCAGCCACATTTTTAAGACTCACCTACCCCAGGATGACCTCCTCGTCCTCCCTCTTCTCCTCCTCATGGTTCTCCTCTGGGAACCCTGAGCCTGAGAACCCCAAACCCCACTGTCTTAGTCAGGGTTTCTATTCCTGCACAAACATCACAACCATGAAGCAAGTTGGGGAGGAAAGGGTTTATTCAGCTTACACTTTCACATGGCTGTTGATCACCAGAGGAAGTCAGGACTGGAACTCAAGCAGGTCAGGAAGCAGGAGCTGATGCAGAGGCCATGGAAGGATGAGCCTTACTGGCTTGCTTCTCCTGGCTTGCTCAGCCTGCTCTCTTATAGAACCCAAGACTTCCAGCCCAGGGATGGCACTACCCCTTTGATCACTAATTGAGAAAATGCCCCACAGCTGGATCTCATGGAGGCATTTTCCCAACTGAAGCTCACTTCTCTGTGATAACTCCAGCCTGTGTCAAGTTGACACATAAAACTAGCCAGTACAATTGACCCCTTGTCAACTTGACACACAAACACATCACTATTAAGCCTCAACCCTTATGTT
>JADRCD010207808.1:0-24536 GCA_019843815.1 Montemys delectorum | reverse complement strand
AGAGACAGAGACAGAGACAGAGACAGAGACAGAGACAGAGACAGAGACAGAGGTCAGGCGAGTGTTAATCACAGTTGGGGATGCTCTAGCTGCTGTTGACCATCCTCCCTCATTAATTTGAGGTTTTCCTTTGTGCAAGCAAGGTCCATTCAATACTTTAGGACCTTGTCAAACAAAAACATCTGGAGAAAACTGTACTGGTTCCCAGGACAGGTGGCCCACATTTCAGGTACTATGTGTTGCTTGAGGCTTTGATTAGTTTCCTTGGGAGTGTGGCAGCCTTTATGTGTCCAGAGCAAGAGGTATATAGTAGAAATCTTGTATCTTCTAGAATGTTCTTTTCTGCCTTCACATGACTTCGACTTTTTGAACTTAGCATCTATTGCTATTAATGCTGTCCAAAAGAACAACAAAAATTGATCAACTTGTAATTTAGAAAAATGTCACTCAAAAAAGAAAAACATTTTTCATAAGCTGCAGTATTCATCCTGATGACCTTCACTGTGTACGCTCAGTAGGCTGCTTCTGCATTCTTGTGCCTCTGATCAGGAGGCCAATGGTGGAATACATGTAGAGCTGAGGGGAAATAGGCTAGACATGTGACATGTGCTGGTTACTAAAAAAGCAGCGGGACTTGGAACCTAACATGGGTCAGCACAGTGTTGCCACTTGATGAAGTCTGACGGACTGAACTTACAAGGAAGGGGAACCAAATACTTCACAAAGTAGGGTCCAAACCAACATAAGGAATTAGTTGCCAAGGACACTTCTATGTCCATCTTTTTCAAACATCTAAAAGCCCATCCTTCAACTTGATAGGTAGAATATTCAGGGCTGCTGAGCTGAGCAGGCAATACTGGTTTTATCTTTGAGGAGAATGTAATTTTGCTGACAAGAGAGTGATACTCTGGGTCTGTTCATCTGACTTTCAGCGTCTTTTAATGACCTGTGTCTGTTTACCTCTCTTGGTACTCACAGAACACATTCCTGCAGATAAGAAACTAAGATCCGCCAGCAGCCTTAGTTCTCAACTTGGATGTACATGGAATCTGCATTGTTAACACAGAGGTACCTGAATTTCTGTAGATTCTGATACTTCAGGCTCATGTCTGCTTTTTACTGTTTTTGAACTTTTCTTGGCAAAACATTCAGGAGTTTGCAAGTATTATTTGATTATCCAGAAGGGGATTCTTCTGGGTGTAGACAACAGCAGACAGACAGACAAATATATTTTCCTTTTAAATGGATAATCAAGAGACTCCTCAATAACAAAGCCTTACAACTTTCCTGAGTGATCTGGTTCATGTCAGAGATGAAGAACCACTATCTAAAAGAGAGGGAAGTAGAAGCTAAAAGATTCTCCAAGCCAGATCATTGTGACATGTGACAAGTGAAATCAGAGCATTGTCTAGGAGACAATGAGGTGCAAACTGAATCAGTAGGTCTTGGTGCAATCTGTAATATGTCTTTTTAGCATCCCCAGCAACTACTGCATAGCTTGTCCCTGGGGCTCAATTGAGCAGAGCAAGGAGAAAAAGTTTGGCTTCACATCTTCTCAGCTATGTGATGCTAGACTTCTCATTTAATTTTTTTGGGTTATTTATTCTTTAAAATGGGAGAGGGTTTTAGAAAGAAAGAATGTTGAAAAATCAAATGTCTTAGTGTGTAAGCATTTCAGGGTGAGTGATATTTTAGTACTGTGTACACTCAAACTAGTATCTCTGACTACTGAGAATTCACCAATATTCCTTTAGGATTTAGGTTTCCAGTTTAATATAAAGTTGTCTGAGTGATTGCTTCTGGCCTAGTGACAGCATGGCTTGGTGCATTGCTTCACCAAATTATAGCTTAGTTCCCACTGTGTTTTCTTAATCGTCTTGAGTTGAGCATCATGAAGCATGGAGAATTGAGTATGCTTCATGATCTACACCCCACCCAATGGGTCTGAAAATATAAGGGTCAGAATGGGTCCCAGCCATTTCTTCTCCATGGTGATTGCTGTTTCCAGGTCATGTTTGTGAAATATATATATAATTTTAAGGCACTACCAAGGGGAAGCCTTCTTTCTGTGGTTGATTTATAGAGTCACATTACAGTTTAGCACTCTGTGCTTTGACTCCCCTGGGGTTCCTGACGATTGCTTCTTAGGCAGGAAGAATTATAAGGTTGGTCAGAGCTGCTGACTATGCCATTCCAGGATAGTAGATGCAACTCTGGTCCTTGTGCCAAGGCTTTGGTTGGATTTGGGGTAGTTGGGAAGGAACCCTGAAAAGAAATATTTCTTACTGTGGGTTGGCTGCTTTAAAGGTTATTAATGTTCTGGAACAATGTGCCAGTTTGACAATGAAGTCTGTTACCAGGAGATCCAACAACCAGTCCTCAGGATGGAAAACCATGTCCTTGACATTTTACAGTGATCCATGGGAGAGAGTCACAAAACAGACCGATGTTCAAATGAACTCTGCTCTCAGATTATGTGCAAGGACTTAGCTCTAAGGACTTAAGTTTATTTCACGCATCCTAGCGTTTGATCTGGGAGCCTTGATCAGACCTCGTGAGAGCATGACTACACTTAATCTCACTCTTCTTTTAAGGAAGGTGCCCCTTGTGGGTAACTATGGTTAATTTAGGGTTTCACAGCAGGAAGTAGACGCCTGAGTTTTGGCTGGTTCCTTTCTTGTACCTACCCTCCTAATTTGGCAACAGACATGTTTTTCAGCTAGGAAAAACAAGGACATGACAAAAGTGACCATGATAGGTGTTGGAGAGATGGCCCAGTCATTAAGAGCATTGACTGCTCTCCCAAAGACCCAACTCCCATTCTCACCATCCACATGGAAGCTCACAACTGCCTGTAACTCTAGTTCCCGGGGGTCTGATGCCCTCTTCTGGCCACCTTGGCCGTCAGGCATGCATGTGGTATATAGACACCTATGTAGCCAAAGCACTCATATAGAGAAACAAAAAATAAAAATTTTTAAAATGTCCATGATATTAATAGAAGATGGACACTAGAAAATAGAGTCCATTCTTTGAGGCTAGAGCCTCATCTTTACAGCAAAGAAATCTATTGGTGTCCCCTCATATACCAGAAAAGGAATTCTGTCCCTGGCTCCACAGTAAGTCCCTGACAAAAGACCTCTGACATTTCTGTTAGGTAGGGCTTGATCCACCTTGAACCATGCTTCCAGAACCAGATTCTTTACGTCAGGTTTGGAGTGGCTTGGAGGATGGCTGTCCTTGTAGGGCTTCCTCACATTGGCAGAATGATGAGCTTGAGAAAAGGGGTTGCTGCTCGAGATATGGGTGAGGGAGGATGTGCTGAATATTTTAGAAAAGCATACACTGGTAGATGCAAAGAAGAGGCAAGCCAAAAAGAGACTATATTACCCTAGAAAGAAGAGAACCTGATGAAGAGCCCAGAATCAAAAAGATTGCTCCATCAAGGAAGAAATTCGAATATGAGGAACCAAAGAGAGATGGTTTGCACATACACAGGCAAAGCTGACCATTCGGAAGGGTAAGGTATAGGAAAAAAGTAGAGGTGGGAATGTAGTTAGCTGATAGAACACAGGAGGCTCTGGTTTTTGATCCTTAGTACACAATACAGAGTATGGTGATGCCTGCCTGGAATCCCAGTGCCCAGAAGGCAGGGGCAGGAAGATCAGAAATCTAAGACCATCCTTGGTTACACAGTGAGACTCTGTCTCAACAAAACAAAACAAAAAACAGAAAAACAACTAGTGTTTCTCAGAGGGGCCCTAGAGCCGTTTAGTTTTATATATATATATAAAACATACCTGTTCTGGGTACCTAACTAAAGCATTTCATGGCAGTTAAAAGGCACAGTGCTGAGCCAGATGACACAGTCTCTCCCCTTTGTTCAGTTACTATTATTATTTTAAAGACAAACCTCTCTGGAAGACCACAGCTTTGCCAGGAAAAACCATGTCCTAGCATGGTTAAAGTATATTATAATTTGTGGCTGCATACCCAGGATTTGACACGGCATGGTGTTCAATTTCAACCCAATTTAATTATATGCCCTTTCGTATATTGTCAGTGGCTCATACTGGCAGAGGGTTTTTTTTTTTTTTCTCTCAAGAAAAACTGGCCATGATTTGTCATGAGGGACTGGTTTGCAGAACAGCTAGTGGAGAGTCACTGCCCATCATTCAGGAATTATGGAGCCATAAGCACCCTTTATTTACATACACTGCTGAGACAGTGAAAACAGCAAATAGATTTCTTAAATTGAGACAGTAGGAACTTCCCCCCAGGGCACTGGGCCCTCATTGTGACAGTGACATATGTGAGTCTCAACAACTTTGCTGTCTGTGTTCCTGTACCACATCACTCCACGGACAGTTTATAACATTCTCATGCTAAAATGGACTCTAAATTCAGAGTCTGGATGCACACAAAGTGGATGCTAATGCTGAGCAGAATCTCCAGTGATTGTGAAGAAAGTAAGTCCACCAATCAGATGACTGCTGAGGAGCCCTGCAAAGGGGCTGGAGGGGCCAACTGGGGCTACTGAGAGGCAGTGGTAAGGCCCCATCAGAAGAAGCCTGTCTAGTGGTTCTCTGCACAGACTCTGCATCCTCAGGCTCCTGGGCCTCACACAACTCTAGCCGGTCTTTGTAGCTCTGTTCTCCCTCTTTTTCCTTCATTTCCCATTGCTTTCCTGCTTCCCTCTCCGTCCACGGAGGATGTACCTGGGGGAAAAAATGACTAGCAAACACTGTGCTGCCCTTGATTGAATTCCCTCCTGATAGTCTCTGTATAGTTTCAACTACTTGTAGTGTGTGTGTGTGTGTGTGTGTGTGTGTGTGTGTGTGTGTGTGAGAGAGAGAGAGAGAGAGAGAGAGAGAGAGAGAGAGAGAGAGAGAGAGAGAGAGAGAGAGATTAGGAAGATGTAAAGGCTAGAGGACAACCTTTGGTGCTATATCTCAGGCACTTCCCATTTTTTCTGTTTGAGAGACAGATCTTCTCCAGCTGGAACTCTCCATGTAGGCTAGACTGGCTGGCCATCGAGCCCCAAGGGTCACCTACCTCCACCTTCCTGGTGCTGGGGCTACAGGTGCACGTAACCATGTCTAGCTTTTAATATATGGCTCCTAGAGATAAAACTCAGATTTTCATTCCTGTCCAACTAGTTTAGGTTATCCCAGGTTCTCTCTCCTTGTTTTTCAAAAGCGCGCTCCAACGACCCTTCCTCTTAATTCTCTTCCCAGAGAGGCAGGTCCACGCCTCTAACCCACGTAGGTACTGGTGAAATTATATTCAAAGGACCATCCTCTCTGGGAGGGTCCAGGAAAAGGTGGGAGGGGCTGGCTATGAGGGTGGGCCTACTCTTGCTTCATGCCCTTCTGTGCCTAGGCACCTATGTGCACTCGCCACTGCAGCTACCCCCACCCAGACAGGGCTAGCAGACTCGTTTGCAGCTACAGTCAGTAAAATCAGGCAGCCTTCTGCAGTGACAGTAGGTGGCTCCTGAAGTCACACCTTACAGGGAACTGAAAGGATGTCTGGTGGTCAGGGAAGCGGTCTCCTATAGTCTGGCACCCAGTTACTGGTTAAGCCAGATACCCTGCAACAGTCTAGCTTCTGAAGAACAGAGGATTCAGGAGGTCTGAACGTGCAGGGGTTGGGGGTGCTGGAGAAAGGGGGGAGGGGCTGGCTGTGAAGTGGGCCTACCTCAGGTGCACTCCCTCCCCTAGCTTAGGTGCCTGCACAGATGTGCACTCACCGCCAGAGGGCAGGCCGCTGCAGCTGCCCCCGTGCAGACAGGGGCTGCGTTGGCACGCGTCGGGGTAGAGCACACAGCCCAGCTTCAGCTCCGTCAGACCCACGACCTCCGCGAAGCTGCTGCGCTTGTTTTGGAGGGGTAGCTCGTTGTGATTGAGCACTACGGAGTCCAGGCAACCTTGGAAGCCACCGAGGACCTGCGTAACATGCGTGTCCGTCAGGCTGCGGATGTTATCAGCCTGCACCAGTGCACCAAAGAAGATAGCACTGTCGGTGCTTAGCATCTGGAAGTACAGGGGAGCCCTGCGACGTTCTACATAGCTGTCATCCAGGGCCAGGCTGGTGAAATTGCGATTGAGCTCCAAGAAGACTGAGTGCCAGCTCCCATCATTGACAGCGCGGCTGGAGATGCCCAGGATCCCAGGGCCACTGCCACAGTCCAGCTGAAACCACAGCTTGCCTTCCACAATCTGTGCAAGAAGAAATGAAGAACCCTCATGAGTCTAGATACGAAACGGTGTGATCCCAGCTGAGCAGATCCAGCCAGTCTGCCTCTACATCTGTGTGAACTAAAGCCCTCCGGTGTCTGCCAGGAAAACATAGCACTTAGATCTTCCTGCTACCAATCATAGAGATGTCCAGGAAGCGCACGGTGGTATTTAAGAAAGTTATTATCTGTGGATCATGCCCCACGTCTCCTTCCCTTTAAAACCCACTATGATAATTTGCATGTTTCTGTACCCCTCTCTGTCACAGCACTAATTTCCATGAAATCGCCCATTCCAACGGGACACCCACCTTGTCATATACAATAAGCTAAGGCAAACTATTCTGCCCTTCTGGGGTTCACTAGTCCATTTGGCAGGAGCATGGCCACATGTTAATTCTGCACACACATATTCATTCTTACACTCCCCAAACAAGTTTGCAAAAATGTGATATGGAGAGAAGAGGCTAGATAGAAGCAAGGGCTTCCCAGTACCCAGCTCTGTGTATAATTTAGATATTAAACACTGGTGTTTTTCTTAAGCCCATCTTTTCCTATATTATTCACCAAATGGACAAGAGGCACTCTCAGAGTGCCCAAGCTTGGTGACTGCATATAGGAGGGGTGTCCAGCCTTTTTTCTTCCTTGGGACACACTGTGTGAAGATCAATTTTCTTGGGCCACTTATTAAATGTCATGGGTGTCCAACAACTCATAGCCCACCACATGGTTTGGAAAAGAATGCAAACATTTGTTCTGAGTGGCACTGCAATATGATTTTGTCATCTATAGAAGTATAAAGTTTATGGTTTAGAACTACACAATAGAGTTACATAGTAAAAATCACAGAAAATCTACTAACAGTTTAAGTAAGTTTACAATTCTGTGTTAGACTGCATTCATAATTATATTAGGCTCCACACTGGCTGTGAGGTGGGCATCCTTGGCTTACAGTTTATGAATTTTTAGCCACAGGACCTTTTGATCATCTGTTTGCACTTTGCGGCTGTTCCAATCCCTGGTCAGGGTGCTACAGGGGAGACCTGCCTGCTTTAGAAAGGGCATCTACCATATCCCTGGAGGCTATCACCAGGGAGCATTCATTTCACAGAGGTGAGAAAACAGAAAGATGCTAGCTGGGAGAGCACAGGTAGACTTCAGTAGACTCAGGCGTCCCTGGTATTGACAGGATGGCTTTGACTCTTGCTGGTCCCCTCTGGACTATGTTTCTTAGATATGCTATGTGGTATTAAGATTGGGGGGTGGAGAGCTAGGTCTCCACGCAACCAAGTTTATATTTGGCCACTAGGGGGCTCGTGGCTGGGCAGGGTGGGACAAAAGGGTCTAGAACTAGAAAATGATTTTGTAGAGTCCAGTGTCCCAGGGGTGTGTGGTCTGTCTGTCCTGAGATGTCTTGACATCTGCATTTCTGTGCATGGCACGCATAGACCCTTGTGGAAGGGCAGAAATGACAGGCCAAGAGGAACATTCCTTCTATGTCACCAACAACTTAAGAAGTAAAATGTTGAATGAATTTATAGAAATGAGCCCAGCTGGTCTTTGCATGGTGTACATACATCCTCTTTCAGAAAGTTTCCATATCAAACAACCCAGTGGCTCTCATGTCAGCTCTGTGACTCATGTATTTTCTCACCTGCAAGTCCAGCTTATTCGTTCATGCCCGATCAACACAGGCACTTTGAGCAGGGCAGAGCCAGGGAGTTGGGAATGCTGAGCTGGTCTCCAGGTCTGCCTGTACCACCCTGCTCTCTGGAAAGCAGTGCTCTACCTCGGTGGATTTGGGTTCGGAGACCAGAGATGTACTGTGGTTTCTGTAGCAGAATGGCTGGCTATATCACACATGAAGGGTACACACACATACACACACACACACACACACACACACACACTGCTCTGCAATATACATGATTGGATGGAAAGGTCTGAAAGCAAACATTTATTTTCAGAGGGCTTTCACTTATAATCATATACAATTGCTGGTTTGGTTTTTTTTTTGTTGTTGTTGTTGTTTAGCAAAATAGACTGAATGGCTATTGTAAATTACAGCAAACTTGCTCAGTGACAATGCATAGATAATACCCACATCTGCATTTGAGTATGTGTAATAAAACAATAGAACATGGCTTCGGAGACACTGTCTCCTGCTGAATCCCATCTGCTACTTTACCCCATGGCTATAAAACACTGTCTTCAGTCAGTCATGGAAAAATCTGCTGGTGAACTTGCAGCTCATGTAAGTTTCAATAAAAGAGTGTTTAATTAACATATTATTTGATTTATGCTCCTCCCCCATCACTACCAATTGCCTCTGGGTAATAGCCAGGAAGAATTGACATGAACCTGATGCACCCACACACGTAAAAATTCTGCCACTAAGGAACTAAAATAATCCCCTGTGAGTACCAAGTACAGCTACATCTCTTCTCTCCTCCCTGTCATCCCCCCTTTTTCTAAAGTAGCAGCAGCAGCATTGCTAGGAGAAGGAAGTCTGGTGCCCACATGTTTCACCTTTTCCCACAGAAGTATCAAGCATTTGAACCATCAGCTCTGTTGCTATGACATTCTAGAATGTCGCTGCCCAAAGCTACCTGGTGAAAAGTTAATAATCATAGGCATTTATGCCGGGGAGATAAGACGACACTTCCTTGCCTTTGAAGTCTGAGTCAGCTTCACACTGGAAAAGTGCGTTCTGGTAGTTAATTTTTCTCTGTCTACTGACTTCTAAAGTCTTTTTCTATGCGAAGGATGGCATGTTTTTGAGGCACAGTCCTAGAGACTGAAATGTGTCTGGGCTGTGAGCAGTCTGTAGCCATGCCATTGAAATGGCTTATTGGTCAGGCCAATGGGTGATTATTTTCAATGATATTCAAATTCAGAGAAAGATACATGCCCCTTTGTTATAAAATATCTACCTCTTCAGAGTTGTACAAAATCAATGGTGTGCTTTGTCCAATTTTCAATGATCAGAGGATTGGAAGACAGGAAATCAGATCTATTAAAGTAGTTTCCATAAGAAAGTAGGAGTCTGAGTAGAAACTGATAAATTGTGAGTCTCATTGCTTTGGATCCTTAGTGTATGGCTCAGTGTATCCTTAGTGTATTCTTAGTGTAGGGTTTGGTGTAGAATAGTCTAGCCAGATGTCCATGTTAGTTGGTTTTATCCTCGCTGTGATCAAAATTTTTATAGAAAGAATAGGGGAGAATTTAGTCTTCAGCCCACACTTTCAAAGGACCCAGTGCATCCTATCCAGGAGGGTGTGGGGAGCAGGACACCAAGCTCCTATCTTGGTGGCCAGGAAGCAGAAGAAATGTAGAGTTGGGACACAGACACCCACATTTAAAGTAGTTCCTTCTTAGCAAATTTTCTCTGGAACCCTCCTGCAGCTGTATCTAGATGTATGCCTCACCCATCCCCCTTTCTCAATTAAGACCGATTGATCATCGCAAGTGTTATTAAACTCTCTGGAAAGGATACCGTTTAATATTGTATTTCCAAAGTTATGTAATGTGAAATATTTATCTGACACATGGGGTACCTTCAAGAAAAAAATAATGATTTCAGGAAATAAATAAATGGGTGTGTTTTCCAATCAGCTCCTCGACCTTTCGTAACTCCTGAATAGCTTCTCTCCTGCTCACCTGTCATGCACCCACATTCATGGTCCAGTAGTCATCACTTACTTCAGGAGATCACGAAATGCCTCCAAGTCTCAGTCTCCTCACAGACAGACATGGGCACTCTTGCCTTTAGGGTGGGGGGTGGGAGTCAGAAGTAGATGTTATGCAAAAGCACTCTGAGAGCTTCCATGGCCCATGGTTTGTGAGACCCATCCACACAACTTATGAACTGACTCTAACTTTCTTTCCATTCTGGGATGCCAAGCCATGTCTGAGAATCACCTGACTAAAGGACTCTATGACATGCCACTTTCCTCAATATTTCTCATATCTAGGAATCTCTCTAGATTAGCAACCAAGTTTCTGTCTGCTTTCCAGTCGGTGCCAAAAAGTCTGACAGGAAACTCCTTGACCTGCTGTGATTTCTCCCCATGTCTGCTCTGGAAATCTGACACTTTGGTTTTAATAGGCATAAAGGGGCATAGCCCCTTCTTCTATTATGGCTTTGCTGCAAGGAAAATCAAAACTGGGTTTGTGCTCAACTAATATATTTTCTCTGATTTTTCAAAATCACAATATTTTACTTTTTGCTCCATTAATTGCATCGTAACCTTTTATTTTCATGTCAATGGTGCTTTAATTTTTATTGAATTTCTGTGTTTATGCTAAATCTCAAATCTCTTTTTTTGCCAGGTCAGTAAATGGGAGTTGGAAAGGCAAGTGCTTTCTAGTGCAGCCAGGTTACAGTGACACCTCCATCCATGAAGGTTTTGTTCTTTTTCTGACCACCACATAACTCTTTAACAGTTGCCAGGGAATGCCCTCTGCCTCCTGACTATCTTAAATACATGTTTACAGAACACACTCTGCCTGGGAAAATACAGGAAATCTGGAGGTGAAGTTAGTCAAGCATTTCAGTTTAGTGGGTGAACACAAAGCGCACAGCACACAGTGTACTTAAAGCCAGTGAGATCAAACCTTGCACAAGGCTGCGTTTGGCAAGTCCCCTAAAGGACACTACTGGCAGCATGGATGAATTCCTGCCACAGTTCAGTATACCTGCCACCTGCTCTGGGCAAACCTAATATGAGAGAGATAACAAAGAGGGGCTGGTGATGGTCCACAACCCCCAAAGCCTTCATAGAGAGTCCCTTCAAATAGCCACCAGCATTTGCTTACTGGAATTCATTTTTAGGAATCCAGTTTTCTAACTTTGGAAACACATTTATTTCACGAAATACTATATATGTGCATGGTGAGTGTTATTCCAGAGGTTTATTCTTTTTTTCCGTCCCCAGAGAGGTGCACTAGGAACACATTTGCCAGTCATGGGAAGATGGCAAGCTTCATTTTAGAATCAAGCCATTCTTATCTGATATTTCTGTTCCCTCTCAAGTTCAGTGCAGTACAGAGATTATTTAATATAAAGTATTGGTGTTATAGTCACCTGTTAGAACTTGAAAGAGGAGAGGGGAGGCCTGAGATAACAGTCAGTTTTCACTTGGCAGGCTCTGAAGATTTCTAAGGAGCCTGAGCAACTATAGCCTGAAATAAAGCCGTGTAAACACAGATCAGGGAAAATTTACTACTCCCATTCTTCTACCCAAAAGCTGGAAGATGCAGTCTTCTCCATCCCTGGAACCAGAAAATGAGCTTGCAAGTCAAGGAGAGCTGAGGAGAGCACAGAGTGGGACATGCTACAGTAGGCTCAGGCTTTATCTCCTTGTAGCTAAGCGAACTTGGGTGAGTATGTAAAACTGTCCGGATTACTCTTGATCAAGTAAGTGGGGATAACACATCCATAGAAAATTTGTATTAAATTTAAAATTAGGAAGCTGCAGCTACATCTATTAGTGTTCTTAGAGTAATCACAAAGGCGCTAGGCGCCTCAAGCTACATACAAATGCCAGATCGAATTTGAAGGAAATCTGGCTGCTTTAGGAGGACTTCTGAGGTCAGGAAATGACTTAAGAACTGAGAGACTTGGGTCATGAAAGGATATGTCGAATATTTATGCCCAAGATCTCCTACTTGCTCTCCAAGCAACAATGTAGCTATCCAGAGTGTGGCGAGAACACAGTGAAAAAGGACAGAGCCAACGTATTAAAGGATTAGCTTTGTCCTGGGACTGATTGAGACATCTGTCCTAATGCCCTGTGGAGTCATTGGAAAACAAAGGAGGTAACATTTACACACGTTCTATAGGAAGATCTCTAACCTCTACTAGCCAGTTTTGAAATACTAAATACTACTAAATATTAGAATGGAGTAGGATGCTGACACACTTTTCAACTCCATTCTTCTCTCTTTTATCCTGAATTCTGTTCTGGTCTTGTAAACCCACAAGACAATAATTTTAGTTTCTCCCAATATAAGAGTCAGCATAGTCAATTAAGAAATGATTGTGAGCAGGGTGTGGTGGCTCATGCCCATAACCTCAGCACTGAGATGCAGGGTAGTTTTGAGTTTGAAGTTGCCCTAGGCTTCAACACAAGACTTTCTCAACAACAATGGCAAATAATGAGAAAAGCCAAGCTGGAGAAGAAAGCAGTCCATTTTACAAACCTTCAGAATCATGCAGGGGTTGGCCCGAGTGTACATTATGATTCCATTGCTTTGCAGGGTTCTCAGGCGCAGAGCTAGCTTGAAGTCCTCTTCTTTGCTATTTTCAGAAAGCCGATACTTGATGTAACTGTTCCCAGCAAAGCTAAGAGAAGTGTGCCCTGAAAAGATCATTCCAATAGCACAAATGTTCTTTTAAAAACCATAAATGATTGGGGACCCACGAAGCCACGCACATATCAGGAAAGGTGATTGCAGACGACAGCAGTTAAGGAGGGAGCCCAGGGATCTTGTCAGATTACAATTTTGCATCCATAAATATTAACTAGTTAGCAACCAAAAAATCCCACTTGTCTCAAGAGAAACTTGGTAAATTCTATAATGTGGATTTTCTTAGTATCATTAGATTCTTAACTGCCTCTTTCCAAATTTATTATTATTAAAAGATATCCTTTGATTTCTTCCGGATCATTGTTGTCCCTTAGACACGTTAGAGCTGCACTGGGTCAGGTGGTACATGCCAGTAGTTCCAGTAACTGCCAGCAACAGGACAGTAATCCCAGTAGCAAGAGGCTGCTGCAGGAGGCTCTCAAGTCAAGGTCTTCCAAGATTATAGAGTTAGTTCACTGTCAACCTGGATGGCTTATTCTCAAACTGAAAAAGCAAAGGAAAGCTGTAGCTAAATGGTGGAGTGTTTGCCTTTCATGGGATCCTAAGTCAATCTCTCATAGTAAAAAAAAATTAAAAAGAATAATAATTTGACAAGGAAAACTCAGTCAAGTCATGAAGACTTGTGTTCATTCTCCAGGCATGCTAATACCAAACAGTCAACTGGTGTCAGGTCTTAAGGGAAGAAGCCCCAGGGCTGGTGGGATGGCTCAGGAGGTAAGAGCTCTCCAAAGACTGATTGCTTTCCAAAGGTCCTGAGTTCAATTCCCAACACCCACATGGAGGCTCACAGCCATCTGTACAGCTACAATGTACTCACATAGATAGAATAAATAAATAAATCTTTTAAAAACCATGTAAAATAACAAAAATACTACTAAGGAAGGAAGCTCTGAGCTGCTACAATACCAATTGTCAATCATTACCTATGAGGCTTCCGTTCTCAGACTCCCCTCTCTACATCTGTGTCTCTGTCTGTCTCTGTCTCTCTGTGTCTTTTTGTCTTGGTCTCTGTCACTCTCTCCCTCTCTCTTCTCTGAAAAGTATAGTCTTAAGCTGGAAGATTAGGAGAAAAGGGATTTTCAGAGGAAAATAAGTCACACCAGACAGTATGGCTTTGGGCCGTAACCCTTCCTAGACTCTAGCCCAACCCGATTCTAAATTCGCCTGATTCTAAATTAACCATCTTTTTTATTTCTTAGCATTTTTGTCAATATTACATTGCAGCAAACAGGCCAATAGCTTTGTAGAGTGAAAAGCAGAGAGAATTAAAATACACCAGATGAGTGATTGTCACCAGCAATAGAACATTCTCCATTTAGAAATTGGCAGAAAGGGATGCTGTGTGCATGGCATGTGTGCTGGGGTGGGGTCGCCTTAGTAACTTACTTACTCAAGCTTCTGGGTTTCCCCTTCATTTCATGGTCAGGCTTATGCTGGACATCAACCATGATGGACTTTGGTTCCTATTTTTATAATAGGACATCTCACAAAAGTTGGACTAGAACTGCACAGGAAGCAAAGTGCTCTCCACATTAGGCATGATAACTCATTGCCACTGTCAGTTTATGAGTATCATCTCTTTCATCACTTATCATCACCCACTGCTGTGATGTTGGGTTAGCCTTACAAGAGATAGTAATTATCTCCCAGATTCCAAAATTGTTATCAATGTGCCTAGTTGTTAAATACACCTTATCATAGAAGATGGTCCTACTGAGGTAGATGTGATCTCAAGTGGCTACAAAAGCATGGGCACTGGAATTTTCATCACTAGGAAAATGGAAGAAGACACTTTTAGAGGAAAAAGTTAAGATAAAGTGAAAGAACTGAGTAAAAATGTTAAAATTAGATGAAGACAACAAAAAGAAGGTTATTTGGATGAAAATGATGTAAATATTGATTTTTTTTCTTTAAGATGCAGAGACGAGCCAGGCGGTGGTGGCACACACCTTTAATCCCAGCACTTGGGAGGCAGAGGCAGGTGGATTTCTGAGTGCGAGGCCAGCCTGGTCTACAGAGTGAGTTCCAGGACAGCCAGGGCTATACAGAGAAACCTTGTCTCGAAAAAAAAAAAAAAAAAAAAAGATGCAGAGACGAACAGCTCAGTTTTAGCAACATGGCATTAGTTAGAGCTTCCCATGGAAGAGTTGCCTTACTTGATGTTCAAAGCTGGTCTTATTCTGTGGAAAGTTGATGAGACTGGCTTAGATCTACATTTTTTTTGGCTTGAGTTTTTATTTCCTTTTTTGGCTCCAGGTTCTTGCAGCCTTCTGAGTCCCAGGGAGGGGTCTGATCTGTCCATTCAGCAGCACTCAGTGTTCCATAACTTCACACTCTCATCAACCATGTGACATGACTCTAGACCCATGAGATGGTCTCCACTTTACATATGGAGTGCTGTGTTCATGTCTCCTTAGCATGGACTAGCCATGGCATGCCCCAACTAAACATGAAGGTGAGCATTGGCCGTGCTTCATTCTGAAGATAAGTGTTGTGTACACATAAACATGTCTTCCAGAAAAGTCTAGTCAGAGATACTCACTCAAGGAAAATTCACTGGGAAGTAGGAGCCCCAACCCTGTCCTGTTCACACCACTCCATACCTGAGCACTCTCCAAGTTTCCCTGGTGGACACTGGCAAAGAAATGGCCTCCTGCTGGCCTCATAACCCACACATTGCATGTCCTCTGGACATGGTTTCTCCACACAAGGGTCATTGGACCCGGGGCACACTCCTCCTGTGGCAAGAGCAGAAGAAACTTGATCAAGACACAAAGATTCACCACCAGTTTTATGAATCATAAGAAATTATCAAGGCCTGGACTATATGTGATCTCAAGTGGCTACAAATGGGGAACCGAGAAGCATGGGCATTGGGATTTTCATCACTAGGTGTCAGTGCCAATCACAGCTCTCTGTATCCTCTCAACATTTCAATGCCAGGCTGAGGAGGATAAGAGCAAAAGAAAATCCAAAGCTTATCCTATTAGGCCAAACTATGCGAAAGCTTTCTTTCAGCTGAAGAAAGATCATCACTTCAAGACTCTGTCAGACAGTATTAAAGAGGGTTCCTGACATCCTAATGGCCTTTATAAGCACCATGGTAAGATCTATGCCCTGCAGACTATTACCACTCTGAAAAACTTGAGGGCAGAATGTAAGAGATGTTAGCTATTGATTTCAGGGAGACGGGGAGGGAAGGAAAAAGGGATGTGGAAGGGCAGGTAGAGAGGCAGTGAGTACATATTCCTAAATGTAAGTCTAATTCTAAATTATGAAAGCACAACACATTTTGTTTCCTAATCCTTTCTGCCACATGGGATTTTATTGATTAACTATGAGGAGTTCCTGCCAGCTACTTAAAAAAAAATGAGTCAGGAGTCCATTTCACTTGCTTGATTCAAGCTTAGATGAAAGTTTAATCCCTTAGGAGGGAAATCCCTGGAAGAAGATTAAAGCAGACTAGGACTCAGGTGAATTAGGTCAGCACCAGCATGAAGACAGGTATGACTTCATTGAAAGCAATATGCTTGTCAAGGGCCCTGGTGCATTTCAAATGTATTTAGGACCTTTTCAACTGGGCAAAAGTGTAAATGGCAAAGGACTCTTGGAAAAGCGAATCAACTAAAATTAAGCCTCAAATGAAATGACAGTTTTCTTAGTGGGCTAGTGTTCTTACTGGAGTGCTCCTTCTCTTTGAATGAGGAGCACAGCAGACTTGGCTTGGCAGGAGCTGTCCTTGATCCCACTCTTCTCTATGATGCCTTTCCTGGTCATTAAGGACTGTCCCATGACAGTCATCTCTTTGTTTGAGGGAAAACAGGAGTGTGAAGCTAACTACCTATAAACATTTTTTGAACTGTAATCTAGAAGAAGAGCCATCTTGCCAGTACTAGTAAACTCAGGATTCATAAATCCCACTTTGCTGCTACAACAGTCGATTTGCAAAAGTCACTCTTGACATTGGTCCAGCTCTCAACCTTGGAGGTGAAGGAATTTTAAACTGAATATTTAGAACAAGCTGTACTAGTCATACCACAAGATCCAACCTCCCAAAACACACCTGAGATCTAGTGCACTCTAAACCTTTACACTTCCCATGTATTTTTCAGTATTGGAAGAATGTTACCTGATATTTGACCATCTCATAAGCCACTTCAAGGAGCTCTGTTGAACAGTGTTAAAATAACTTTAGACATATTCACTCAACAAATAATAGCTTGTTGAATTAAAAATATTAATTTGATAAAGTAACTGAGACCAGTGAGATAATAAGCAAGGGCCTCCAAAGATGACAGAAAATGATATCCATAGACATGAAACACGCACACAGTACATATCAGGTCACTGTTTTGATACATGAGAGCAAGGGATGTCCCATAAAAGGGATGCTCTGTGTCCTGGGAGAACATTAGACCTACTCATTAGGAAGAGAGTGTTTTAACTCTAGATTGAAAGGGTGGGATCTTCAGAGTAATAGGAATGAGCCAACCATGATGATGGTGCAGCTTTGTGCATGAAAATGCTCTGACTAGCTGGCTCTGCCATATTGTAAGCACCTCGGCATCTTTGACTCAGGTAATGATGGCCTATACTCTTCTAGGGTACTTCTTAATGTTGAACAATAGTTAGGTTATGCTGAAAAGCACAAGAACCTGAAGCTAACTAAGCAAAAACTACATGGAGTAGTTCAAAGCTTCTTATCATTAGACATAGTTTCTGGCTTACCTGGCTAGACCCTTAGAGCTGGCAGTAACTTCCAAGAGGACCCACATGCAATGGCTTCTGTGCACAAATCTGTTATTCTTGATTAACATTACTTTCTATTTTTCTATTTCAGTACATCTAGGGATCCCATCTCCATATGTCACTGCATGTTTGACATAGCACTATAGATGTTATTCATTGTCTGTTCTGGTTTTATGTAACTGCTACAGTGTTAAGAAAGCCTACACTCCCAAAACCTTAATTTAAAAGCCATCATTTCAAAGAAGAAAGGATGGTTTAGTAAGTCTATATGTGTAACAGTAAGGATATTTATTCCCATAGAAATTGTGATAATATTTATCAAATAAAACTAAACATTTTTGCATTTATCTAATGAAAGTTAATCACTATGTTTCTAAGACAATTCAGAACTGAGGGATTTCTGCATTTTATTCATGTCTAGCCTTTTGTGACCACACTCAACACCATAATTAGCATAGAAGTTGTCACTTGATATGTTGAATCTCTAACTTTGAGTTAAAGCACAAATTCACTTAACCAGCAGTTGGAGCTGTAGCCCACATCTCTTATTTTTCTTGTGGCTGTGTCACAATATACAGAAATGTACATAATTAAGCCACAGCTACCAATTAATGATTTTTTTAATTCAGTCCCCACTAGGAAAAATATAGCATTAGTGTGTATGAAAAACAGCAATACAAATATTGCAAGTGAGTTATAAAGTGAATAACAATATTCAGTATATAAAAATGTACATGTACTTTCATTCTATCTGCTTGTAACTTTGGTCAGTTCTTCCTTTCTTTTGTTTTTACTAACCTCTCTATTGTGAAGGGGACATTTATGGGTAAGGAATGTGACTCTGGCTGCTTTTGATAGCTGTAGGAGTTTTCTGCTTTCATTCCAGCCTAGGATCTGCTTAACCATACATAAATAGATCACCCAGCTGCCTGTCAGGGAGCTCAGCTCATAGGCTCACTCTCCTGCAGCTGACAGAACTACAACAGCAAACCTGAGCCTTCAGATCAGTCTGCATTTTGTACGGACCTTTGGTTGACAAGTTTATTCCAAGTAAATACATAAAATCATTGAGAACCAGCTTCCTCCAGACAGGTGAGCTTCCATATCTAATATAGTGATTATCTGCTCTCTATAAAGTATCACAGAGATTGGTTCCTTTCTGAAGCAAATATTGTCTGAAGGGCATTGCTTCAGATGTTGATCCTGTATTAAGCCATGTGCTCCTGGGCCTCTGATGGACCCAGGTCTGGGGCCCTGGGAATACCTTGGGGATAAATACTCTTTTCAGCAGAGGTCTAAAGTTTTCTAGGTACATAGAATCAGTATTGCCTTGTGTGGGTGCTGAGGGGTTAACCTGATTTTAGGAATCTCATGTTTATATGATTCTATCTCAGGCAACTGTGCACACCTATTATTGTTAAGAGCTTTAAAGACCCACTCTCTGGTGGCAGAAAGTGCCTCATCAGATCCTGAGTACCAGTTAAGAGATGACAGTGTCAACTCCTGTTGGCTTCTGGGAGGAAGTTTTATCTTATTAACTATCATTAAATAATCTGGGTTTAATGAACTTGTGTTGTGCTCCGTGACAGCTCAGGGAGGGAGGCCTGTAGACCTGCAGGCTCTTCATCTCCAGGCATCCATCAGTGTGGAGGGAGCATGAAGGGCTCCCTTTCTATCAAGTCAAATGAGTCCATTTGTCATATGCCACTGCAAGACCAGGCAGTGACAACATGAAGCAGAGGAATAAGCTCCATTCCCTGTTTCCAGGTCCCTTGAGGAAGCATGACAGGAAAGTGTCCAGATCCTATTGACAAGGTCCAGACCTGGCTAACTAGTTAATGTATTTACTCTGTGGCTTTGAACATGGTGCTTAGCTTTTCTGGATCATGACCGCCTTTCAGAGAATCAGGACAAAGATTCTTCACAGTGTTGTAGTAAGTGAGTGGGCCAGTGCCTGAGGAAATAGTTGTAAGGAGAACTTTGAACCAGGTTGTAAAACTGGTGAGGCTCACACAACCTGTCAAGATGGCAGGGACCTGATCTTTCTACTTGCTGCCTGATTTGAGTCAGATTTGTAAGCTGAGAGATGATATAATTTGTCATGTGTATTGGAAGTGTAAAATAAGGCCTGGAGTCTTTTATTCTTCAGGCTCACAGGACTCACGTAGCTGTGTCTGTGCTTCTGTCCCCACTCCAAGTAGAGCCTCCTGCCTTGTCTACTACAGGTAAGGCTCCTGTCTTCTGGAACCTGTGTACAGTCCCTTACCTCCAACTCTTCTCCAAAGCCAATTTTTTCCACTCCAGGTAGAGTCCTCCTGGATCTTTTCCATTCACTCCCAATCCATCACTCGACCTAGGCATAGCCCCTCTCCTTCAAGGTCTCAGGCGTGATTCCTCACTTTCTCCACCTCAGGTACACCCCCTTACCTTGTCTACTCAGACACAGCACCCTCACATTCTTCATATCAAATACAGACTCCACCATGTGTGCTCAGGCACACTGTACCTTCTCTATGTCCTGCACAGTCCCTTAATGTTTCCTACCTCAGGTACAGTCCCCTGCCTTTTCCACCTCAGACATATCTGTGGTCTCTTCTTCTTCTTCCACCACCTCCTCCTCCTCCACTACCTCCACCTCTTAATGTATAGCCATATCTTCCTCACTTCAATTGTGGCTGTTCTTTATACTCTGGAGAAATGCACAGAGGATGTGTCTGTCTGCTCTTTGCAACTTTTCCACTTGTTGAAGGTCTTCAGGTGGAAACTTCTGGTTGCTTTCTATGGTACTGACAACAGAAAAGTGACCTGAGTTGAAACCTCTGTACTTCTGGTGGGGCAAAGGGTGGTTCCCTGGAGACTTTTGGAAGGTCTTACTTCCATATTTATGACTCTCTTCATTGCCGCAGTATTCCCACACCCCTTGGGATTATGTCTGCATCAGTGGCTAATACATCAGCATCTAGCTGTGATTATTAAGCTGCCACTTTGAGCTGAGACCATTTCTTGATTTATGTCACTGCCTCATTATGCTGAAGAATCCAATAACTAATGCTAAGTCCCCTGATCCTAAACCCACATGCTTTGCTGAAATGCTGTGTCTGGGTGAATGCTGTATAAGTCAATGAGAAACCCTCTTGATTCATGGCCTGCCACAGACGTGGGATATGTACCCCAGAGAATCCAGATTTGAGGCAGTCTATGTGGCTCCCCCAGAAGCAGAGACATGTCCAGGCAATAGAACACTGGGCTTAGCCATCTTTTGTGTATTATTTCACAAATGGCCAAGCTTAGTTCTATTTAAGACATCCTCCCTGGAGCCATCTTGTATGGATAGAATGTCCTCAGACAATTATCAACAATTTCAAGCCAGAGAACAAACCCAATTCTAATTTTTGTCTACATTAAAGAAAATCTCAAAGCCAAGTTTCATGTGTTAGGCTACCTCAGAATCCCTCATTTTATTTTATTAAACTTTAAGAATGCATCACCACAGCCATCTCTCAACAGGCTCTCCTTCCCTGTCCTATAGTGTCTGCTCTAAGAACTGTTTTCATTGCTCCCCATCCTGCCCAGCCTACCTCTGCTGCCCTCTTGACATCATGGTGCTGTTTTGGGCTTCATGGGATAAAGCCTTTGTCTATCTACCACGCATTTTCACACCCAGCCCAAAGTTGCAGCCTTTCTCTTCACTGCTTTCTTTGCTCAACATACATTTCTTATTGGCAAAATCCCAACATTACAAACTTCATTGCTTTCAATGTGTTTTTCTTCTTCTTTGAATTCCTCCAACTAAAACTGATACTGTCCTCCTTTATAGCTCCTCTGTGTCCCAATTATGCACTTTCTCGGTCTTGGTAGGGATGCAATTGTTTATATCAAGGAAGAAAGAGCGCTGGTGTTTGGCTGAGAAAAGAGAACCTGAGGAATCATAATTGTTCTCCTTAGCTATTTGAGGCAGATTGTAGAACAAGAATGAGCCAGCTAAGCTCTGTGTGTATAAAGGCCAAAGCTAGGCAATGTAAGAAGACGAACTTTGGTGGAGTGGCGTATAATAATCTGGAGAGATGCTGGGCTTGTTCTTAAATCTTAGTTGAATTTCCATACCAGGGATAAAGTAGACAGAATGTCCGTGGTGAGTGGGAGGCTGGGCTGGGTGCCCTCCAAGTTCCTTCCACAGTTGCACAGAGTTAAAAGGTACTGTAGCTAACAAACACTTCCAGTAAGATGATCACATATGAATCTTGGTTCAGCCATTTATGAGCTCTGCAGCTGTGAGCCTGTCAACTGAGGTTTCCAAGGTTTGGTTTCTTCAAGTTCTGAGGAAAGCTGATGATAATTCCTTTATAGGGTCACAGAGAGTGTTCAATGCAATTCTAATAGTGTAAAATAGAGTTGGAAGCTGGTCATGGACCAACAAATATTAATTCTTTGTCCATTCCCGTTGTGATCTGTGGGAAAACTGTACATTTCTTCATTTCCAGACCTTGGCTCTCACTCTTCATTTGGAACCCTCCCCCATGGCCACCTGCCTAACTCCAAGCATCCTGCCAGACCACTCAGGTCCCAGTGAGGCAGGATGGAAAGACAGGAGAATGAAAAGAGCCTTGGATGAAAAAGAAACCTCTCAGCCCAGAGTCTGGTTAAAGCCTCTTGCCAGGTAGTAAACAAAACTTCTAGCACAAGCAATTGTCACTGTAAAGACTGCCTGTATAGAGACAATGTTTCTTTTAAGAATATTAAAATAATAAACTTAGCTTAAGACCTGAGTACCTATGACCTCCAGAGGGCTGTACCCTCTTCTGCATATTTACTAAGAGTCTCCCAAACAAGCAGATTGACTTTGCTTATGGTGTGTGAGAACACCCCAACTTCCTGCATCTTTGGATCTAGAGTTTTATCTAATCAACTGCAATCCTCTCAGATAAACCTCAAGAACCCCCTGTGATCTTTTTAATTCCTTAAACAGTCTTTGAACCATATTAATTTTAAAAACTCAAATCAGGTTTATGACTAGAGGAAAGATAAGAGAAAATGACTATCCTTTGTGAAGGCCACTTAAGCTTTTGGGTCTCACTTTTTTTTTTTTTTTTTTTACAAGAGCACAAATCTACTTTTATTTATTTACTCTCCATTAGTTTAAATCCGGGATGGGTACAGCATCACACGGATTCTGTGTCCAATGGCCTTTGCAGGAAGGTTGCTTCGGAATTTGGCACGAACCATACCACTGTTTCCGTGGGCCCGGGTTACTTTTCCCCAGATCACTCTGGTTTGGTTTGGTTTGCCTCCAGGAGTCACTGTATTGTTTTTTGCTTTATACACATATGCACATCTCTTGCCTAAGTAGAATTCAGTTTCATCTCGGGCATAAACGCCTTCAATTTTAAGAAGAGCGGTGTGCTCTCTTTGGTTCCGGAGACCTGGCTTGTAGCCAGCAAAAATGGCCTTGCACCACAGCCTTCCAGACATACTTGCTTTTAGAAGTCCTGTTCCCAGCAGGCCTCCACCGGCTCACTTTTTTTTTTTATTAGATATTTTCTTTATTTACATTTCAAATGTTCTCCCTTTCCTGGTTTCTCCTCTGAAAAAAACCCTATTCCTCTTCCCTCTCCCCCTGCTCACCAACCCACACTCTCCCGTTTCCTGGCCCAGGCATTCCCCTACACTGGGGCATAGAGTCTTCAAAGGACCAAGGGCCTCTCCTCCCATTGATGACCGACAAGGCCATCCTCTGCTATACATATGCTGCTGGAGCCATGAGTCCCACCATGTGTACTGTTTGGTTGGTGGTTTAGTCTCTGGGAGCTCTGGGGGTACTGGTCAGTTCATCTTTTTGTTCCTCCTTTGGGGCTGCAAACCCTTCAGCCCCTTGGGTCCTTTCTGTAGCTCCTTCATTGGGAATGCTGTGCTCAGTCCAAAATTTTCTCCTTGTATTCCTCTCTACTAATCTCTGAGCTTAAGATCTATGTTAAATCCTTCTCCATAAACCCCACCTCTACACTTACAATTGCTCTTCCTGAATTCATTATAGGGATATCTGAATGGAAATGAGGTGAGGGAACTCCTCAGGCTGCCCATCTCCACCACAGCTGACAGCATCACCTTCAGTGCCTCTCTCCAGGGCTAGGAGTGTCCTCCCTTGCTGGTGGAGGGCATGGCTACTGTCCGGCTCCTCTGTCTAGCAGGAGTGTTACTCGTGGAAATGTCCTATTTGTTTAACTGAGTCCTCTGTTTCCATCCTCTGTTTCTTATTTGAATAAATATGACAAACTAGGCAGCTACTGCTGCCATGGCTTCTGTAAACACACTGGTTTTAAATGCAGATAGTTACCCTGGGAGCCTATTCTAGACAAGAATGTCCTTTTGGATATATTTCTATTTCATATTTTTTGAGCAGCTAATGAAAAATTTAAACTGAGGATAATCAGTATAGTCTCCTGAGTTGTTTTGACGTCCCTTCCTTTTGCTTACCCATGAGAGGTCTGTGACATCTATCACTCCCCATTAAACTTGCTGTCAGACTTCCTGACTGGGCGTGACAGTGCTCATTGACTACTCAGAGTTCATGGGGAGTCATCTCAGGACATCAGAACTCTGCATCTCTCTAATTCTGTCAAAAAAAAAAAAGCTGTTTGGTGGTGCCTGGGATTTAATGAGCGTATTTGGCAGTGAGATTCGCGTTGGGTTTCACTTATTAGCACAGCTCAGCACTTTGGTTCAAGATGCTAATGATGATAATTGGCCCCAAAAAATCTACATGAGAAAAAGATGAGCTGGAAGTTGGGAGGGGGCGGGGCACTGAGGCCAACTCTGTATAAACATCACTATATAGCCCCAAAAGATCACTACATTCATTTGCCACGCTAATTATTCCACCAAGTGGTGGGAAAGCTCATTTAATGAATCTGTCAGCCTCCCAAGATAAACAGAAGAACAGCCACACTAGTGTGTGTGTGAGTCTCTCTCTCTCTCTCTCTCTCTCTCTCTCTCTCTCTCTGTGTGTGTGTGTGTGTGTGTGTGTGTATGTGTGTGTGTATGTGTGTGTGTGGTTGAGGGGAGGAATGTCTGTCAAATTCAGTATCCTTGATTTCTGATAAATGAAAAGATGCCTTAAAAATTAGTTCCAGCTGGAAGGCCTAAGAGAGTGGCTACTTTCCGAGAGAAGTGCATCCTATCC